>CACRXK020000614.1:0-60577 GCA_902702795.2 Paramuricea clavata
TTACGGCATGTATTTTCTTGATTTTTACTACATATATCGATTGGTTTTATTAAAAAAAGTCTCGAAAACGAAAAGTTTTGAAAACGTAAAAATAAGCTGACGGGTTAAGAAAGGCATTCAATACTCAAGATATAGGAAATAAAATTTACACATTCAAAAACGTGTTTCTCAATGTTTTACTTTTCTTTTACATGTGAAACGTGAAGTGTCTTCCTGAGATCTTATCAGTGGGACACAAATAGGGAATAAAAATTACGAGTCCTATAGATCTAATTATAACAACTATAACATACGGATTCCCCAAGCTGTCATAAAAAAGTAGGATTTTATGAGAAAAAGTAGGAAAAAGTAGGAAAATCAAGCAATTTTTAATATTTTTAATAAAAAATAGGAAAAGTAGGAAGTTGAAGAAAAGTAGGAAAAAGTAGGAAAAGTAGGATGACAAGAAAGCCTGAAATTCAAATTAAAACCAATTCCAAATTGCAAATTCAATACTCAAGATATAGGAAATAAAATTTACACATTTAAAAACGTGCTTCTCAATGTTTTACTTTTCTTTTACATGTGAAACGTGAAGCGTCTGTGTTTCTTCACGTCTGTTGATCCAAATCGCCCACGAAAAGATCACAAATAACTTAAACACGTACTATCTAACATGCATGAACTGAATTACCACCGTTGGAAGCAGCCCTTCGATCAAAACTAGTCAATGTACAAAGTTTGGTCACATTGAATAAATCAAATATGAATAGTAACCTTTTGAAAATTAATAATTTAATACCAATTACTATGGATTGTGAGAACAGGGTGTGGTAAATTACGTGGTCTGTTGACCCATGCAAACTAACAAAATTTGCACTTTGCTAACAAAATTTGCACTTTGCTAAGTGGACAAAAGTGCCAAAATTTTGAACCAGTGTGCCTATCATAAGTTACCTCTACAGGCAAGCAAATAAAACTTGACATAGAAAACTTGAAATAAAAAACGTGACATAAAAAACTTGACATAGAAAACTTGATATAGAAAACTTGACATAGAAAACTTGAAATAAAAAACTTGAAATAAAAAACTTGACATAGAACCCTAGACATAGAACCCTAGACATAGAAAACTTGACATAGAAAACTTGAAATAGAAAACTTGACATAGAACCCTAGACATAGAACCCTAGACATAGAAAACTTGACATATAAAACGAGACATAGAAAACTTGACATAGAAAACTTGACATAGAAAACTTGACATAGAACCCTAGACATAGAAAACCTAACATAGAAAACTTGACATAGAAAACTTGACATAAAAAACTTGACATAGAAAACTTGACATAGAACCCTAGACATAGAAAACCTAACATAGAAAACTTGACATAGAAAACTTGACATAAAAAACTTGACATAGAAAACTTGACATAGAAAACTTGACATAGAACCCTAAACATAGAAAACCTAACATAGAAAACTTGACATAGAAAACTTGAAATAGAAAACTTGACATAGAACCCTAGACATAGAACCCTAGACATAGAAATCTTGACATACCTGTAGAAAACTTGACATAGAAAACTTGACATAGAAAACTTGACATAGAAAACTTGACATAGAAAACTTGACATAGAAAACTTGACATAGAAAACTTGACATGGAAAACTTGACATAGAAAACTTGACATAGAAAACTTGACATAGAAAACTTGAAATAGAAAATTTGATCATCTTTTCTGAAGGGGTGTGGGGAGTGCACACCTGTAGTCTTGGCAAAGGGGGGTGCAATGGGTGCCACCCACCCCAGAACACTGGAGCCTGTAGCTCCCTCTAGCGACTATGCACTTGGTCAACAGTCACACCCCAAACCATGACCAAGGATCAATGAACATCCTGCCTACCAGAACTGGATTGAAATTCCTGCATTGAAAAAGTTGTGAGTATTATTGTATGTTACCTTTCCTTAGTCTCAGTTTTAATGTGTCTGGAGAGAGTTTGAGAGATTCCACAACTAGAAAAATAAATTGGCTTTAATTTAATTAATTGGCCCATGCTTACACTGCAAAACTTTAATTTTCCTCTACACATGATGTTGAGTGTACAGATATACTATGTTCACAGAAGACCAGACAAATGCAGAAGCGCAGGCATCAGTAAAATGTGCAAGCATGCGACCACCCTTGCAGGCACCTTTTGAATTTGTGCAGGCACTTTTTAAAATTCTGACATTCAAACTAATTGAAATTCCAATAGAAATTTAAATTTCCTATTGTGATCCATTGAACTTCCAACAGAAAAACTCCTTCCAATTGGAAATTGGCTCAAATTCCAGTTGGAATGGACCATTTGCATTATAGACTAAATTTTGATCTAAACAAGTCTAGACAAATATCATCACAGCTTGAAAGGAGATCAGGAGACAACAAAACAAAAATGGGAAGTGTCAAATTTAAAACCAAATGAGCCAATGAGGTGCATATCTCATTTTCACGTCACCTTAGACGTCACGTCGTGTTTTTTAAATCTGCCTGATAGTATTAACCCTTTATTACCCATTAAGTTATGTACATTGCACCCTAATGCACCCAACCTTATTATTTTACTCTGTCTAACACCAAATGATTTTACTTGTGAAGAGGAGAGTGCTGGCACTCAATGAGTTAATCAGACTACAGTGTATCTGCCCACGTGTCTATTTTATTCTGTCTAACGTCAGACAATTTTACTTGTCAAGGGAAGGGCACGCCAGCTCAATGGGTTAAGTGGCAATGCATGCTGAATCCCTGATACACCCTCATTTATTATTTTACTCTGCTCAATGTCAGACAATTTTCCTAGTCAAGGCTAGAGTGCTAACACTCAATGGATTAATGAGCTCTGCAGAAGCACACAAAAATGTGTCTGCATCCATTTGTTCACTCTTGTCAAAAAGGCCTTGGTTATGGACTTATGGCATTGTACATATGTAACAGACAACCCTTATAGTGTAAGCATGTGTGTAGTATTGTACCTTTCTTGGCAGGCAGTCTGCTAACACATTCATCATTGACTTCAACCAACACATCACCAACATGAATCTAGATTTGGAAAATATGATCTGTAATCAACATGACAAATTAACCCTTTAAGTGAATAAATAAAGTGTCAAATAACAATGTACCCTGGTGCGCCCTACTTTATCGTTTTACTCTGTTTAATGCCAGACAGTTTTACTTGTCAAGGGAAGAGTGCTTTCACTCATTTGAATGCCAGCACTTTCCCATGGTGTTAGACAGAGTAAAATAGCAAAGTAGGGGCGTGTTTGGGTCCATTGCAATTCACATGATCAAGTCACACAATATTAGGTTAAAACGAGTGTTTTCTGCCACTTCTGATTTTGCAAAAGGCAAACTTGCTTTGCAGAAGGAATCCCCTGGGAAGATAATGAAATTGACATATTTAAATTTTAATAATTATATTTGGCACCTCAGATATAGCGACTTACTTATTGTGACTAATATGACAGCCACAAAATAAGAATTTTTCATTTTATGGATGGAATATCTAACTTCTTGGTGACTTATTAAATTCACATTATTCAGGCTTAGTAGGACATGTACACTGTGCAGGGGCATGGCGAAGAGGCTAAAGAAGGAGGGTGGGGGTTGTACGTAGTATTGCATTTGCCGACAACATTTCAGTCGCAAATTAATATTTTTCCCAAAGCTGGGGGGTCGAACATTTTTCCGAACATACTATTTTTCACAAACTTTCCCATTAATGTTGGAATTTGTTAACTTTTTCTGTAATTTTCGTAAATTTAGCAAAATTTTTGCCATAACTATTACTTTTTATCTGAGCCACTCAATTATTTTTGCTGACTATGAAAACAATTTGCCAATAAATCTGAAAACAATTTGCCAACTTCAAGTAAAACAGACATTTCAGGAGTAGTGATTGACCTATAATCGGGCTGATATTTGCCTTATTGTTTGACAATGGGAAACAGTAGAATATCTACAATATATTTCCGATTGTCTATAAAAACGATTCTTGAGAAAACACCCACTTTAAAATTTATATGCATTGCACGTTGATACACATTGCGTTTTAATGCAATACGTTAAATTAATGTGTGAAGCGACGTTATCTTTACCCAGTGGACTGATACTATGACGTCATTATAAATTCGGCGTCGGTATCTGCAAGATTGTGCCATTGTGGCATGAATAATCGGTAATTTCTGATTGTTGCACAATCTGTCAATCACTATTGCCAAGTCTGTGATGAGTGAATGAACCCCTCCACACCCCCCTTTGACACTGTGACACACTTATTCTATTATTATAAGATAACTCAGGTGTATTATGCTTTAATTCATTCCAAAATACTATCCCCATAGACAAACTCTGATGTTTATGAGACAAACACTACACACTATAATATAAACCAGACATTATTTGCCACTTGAATTTTTTTCTTCAATGTTGATATATCGTTTTTTTCAATATCACATCAGCCTAATGCAGAGCTTATCTTGGTATACAATTTTTCATTTCAGTGTTAGCATTGTTCACTGTAGGAGCAAGTGGTAAGCATGCAATCACACCCATATAACATAATTATCATATTAAATAATGACTATTCAATAGTGATCGAATAAAACTTAAGCTAAAGTTAGCAATATAGCAAGCAATAAACAATTCTGTACAATGCATACCAATGAAGCCACAACATACGCAATTTATACAATCTGTTTTCTTTTGTACTGATAAAAAATGTAAACAATTAGAATTGATAGTTATAGTTGTACAGTACAGTACAGTACAGTACATTAATTTAAACAACAATGCTAATCGACATGATTAATTGACTGTCTTTAGTTAGAAAAAGTATCTGATGTCAGTCAAATGTCACAACTCGGGACTCTTTATAAGCTTAAAATACTCATTAAAAATTCATAAACCTTGTCAGCCATAATATGTCATGTGATAAAACACTAAAACATGAATATAATAAAACACAATAAATGTGATAAAACACTCCTTCTTGTGTTTTAAATAGTACATAACTTAGGCAAGACTTTTTTATTCATTGGTTTACGGATCTGCCGACCGTAAATATTCAGAACACAATTTTAGTTAATTTTAGTTAATTTGGGGTTCTGACATGAAGTACATGCCAACTAAACTTTGACTCTAAATACTACTAGTTCATGTTATCGCTGTGACAATCTTGAAAAACAATGTTTTTTAAATTTTTTTCCAACCTACTGACCTGTTTTTTTTTCAAGTAAAATCCGTAAACCAATAAATAAAAAAAGTCTCGCCTTAAAGCCTTAATAACATAGGGAGGAGTAAATATGCCAGGATATACAGTATAAGGGTTTATATACAGTATAGAGGAAGTTTTTGTGCATAATGTGTGTCATCCATGCTCTGGGAAAAAGTTCCCGTGGGAATGACAGTAAGGTAGTATAAATATGACTGAAAATTAAGTTATAGAAGTTAAGATTGAGTGATGTACGTTAATCGATTGTTGGCAAATGTATGACAGTTTGAACGAGAAAGAAACCCAATAGCTGCTGTGAGTCATACAGTATATATAAAACAAATGTAAGCTTTGTTTACATTTTTGGTAGCCAGATAACAAATAATAGTAACATTTAATAATACTAAGATTTATATAGCAGCTATACCAAAACTGTTCTAAGTGTTTTACACTAATTTACAAATTGATAAAATATCTAAATTAATGATGATTACATTTGATAAAATGATCAGATAAAAAGCAATTAATTAAATATCAATTAATTATACACAAAATATTCTGTGTTACAGTGAAAAGTATTTTATAAACAATTATATAAATGTAGCACAATCAGGATTTGCAATCACACACAACCTAGTTAAATCGTTTGCATGCCCAGAACGGACCGTACTGTATATCTAAGAGAGAAAGGTTTGAAAACTGACAATATACTAGTCCCAATTGAAAATGTGCAGAGAAATAAAATCTTATCTCACAGGAAAAATTCTACTCAAGTATATTATAGTAAAATTTCCTAAATTACCCAAACAATCCCAAAGCAGAAATGAGGGTCAATTTCCTATTTCCTCTGTGTGGGAGATGGGATGTTTTTTGAAACAACCTAATATGCATAAATTGCAAAACTTTGTATATAAGTATATAATTATATTGCATTCAAAAACCATCCCAAATATTAAGTGATAAAAAAATTTCTTTAAAAAATGCCATTGCATTATAACAACAATACTAGCGTAAAATACATAATTAGCTTAAAATGATCTTTAACTTTGTTATTCAAGCTCAATTGACCTTAAACAAGCGATTAATTTGTTAAATTCGACATCAATAATCAATTAGTATGATAATCTACACTCAAAATCAATTTAGTTTGTGAAATATAGTCGATCATGGAACAGAAAACTTGTTTTAGACACGCTATACGAAACGACTGAGCTCGAATATTAATATATTGTTGTCAAGCAAAACCACCCACGGTTAAAATATGACACTTGACCTCTTTATATTGTATAACTTAGCAAGGAAGTGTCTGGCTATTTAGTCAAATTTTACATAAAATATTCCATAATTTCTTGTTATTTAAAGCTAAGAATACACTTTAGGACAAAAAATTGATATGAAATTTGCCATACGGCAATGATAAAGACTAAAAATTTAGTCGAAATGTCCACAAAATAAACATCGAATATAATATTACAAGCTTGCTGTTGAAAGATGAATGAATGTCCAATTATGGGCAAAAACATTACGAAAATACCAAACAAATTTGGCCGATAAATTGAAAATGCTTCGCTCTTTGTAAATCTCGTTTTATTTATTCAAAACAACTCGAATTCGTGAGTTGGGAGAAAAATAAAAGGGATCTTTAATGAACGAGGCATTTCTTATAACACAGCTAACTTCCATATGGGGGTCGTACAAATTTAATCCGAAATGGTCTCGAATTCGGCTCCATATATATAAAAACGTCGCCACTAAAATACGAAATATGTACAGGCAGACAACAAGGGTGTTTTCATGAGGCTGTACAAAGTTTAAAACGACATACCTTGCCACTCAATTGGGCCGAACCGTTGTGAACCAGAGCACAGACCATCGGTGGTAGCTCAGTGTCCACACCGCCGATGACACTGAACCCAAAACTCCCGCCAACATTTCGTTCGATTTCAACGATTTTTGAGTCGGACATCGCGGAGACATTGTCGGTACATTAAGCCATTGTTGTAAAGGATTTAAGCGAGATTTGTTAAGCTTTTTCACAAGAAAATCAATCAAAGTTTGACTCTCAAAGATCATATGTTATCCAGACAGCCCAATCTGTATATGTCTATATGGAAACGGCTTCGGGATATCATCGGGCAAGACCGTTGCGTCTCGGATGCTTACATCAGAGTGAACTCAATATGACACTGGAGTAATACCATTTTCAAAAAGCTAAGTAATTTTTTTCTTCCAATTTTGTTTTAAACTTTATTACAGTTAAAGATGTGAAATTTCAGATACATTTCTAATACAAATGAGTTAATGACTTGGACCAATAGAAAGCTTAAAGATGATGTCCACTCCTGTGCGCATGCGCGAACTTTGTTTACGTTTTGAACTTTTATATTTGTAAAATATGACTACTAACTGAATATCTAACACTTTTCTGGTTCACTATGCTTGTAAATGAATATAAACTCTACGTTTCAATTCAAAAAAGTTTGAAAGATGCAAAATTTGGGCAATGTTTATATCTGGGGGTCCCCCTCTGTTATGAGCAGAACTGATGCGCAGAACGGAGTGGACATCATCTTTAAAACAAAACTACACATAAGACATTTAATGGTTAGGTGGGATTTTCAAGTAGTTTTCCCGTTATTGCTGTTTCAAATGTTGGGGTCGGCCAGGGGCTGGGTTTTGGGTATACGGTATATTGCAGTTTTTTAAATCAGGTATACGGTATACTTTTTTACGTTATATTCGGGTATTTTGGGATACCTAAATTTTGTGAATTTCTGGTATAAAGTATCTCAATTACTGCTTACAAGTTTCAAAAAAGAAGTCAATGTGTGCAGAAATTTGTATCAATAAGAGTATACTGATTATTAATTAAACTATTATGTTAGTACATGTTAGATACTTAGATTTCAATAAACGTTGCTCATTCACCAAGTACTACATTATTAATGGTACCACCGCTGACAACCAGTCAATACTGACGGGCGCATGCACGCACGCACTTTCATGCAATCTCGTTCCCAGAGTATGCCTGTTCGCGGGTTAGGTTGTGGCATGCCACAACCTAACCCGCGAACAGGCATACTCTGGGAACGAGATTGACTTTCATGCAAATAAATTTCGGAAAATATGATAGTTAAGGTCCAGGCACACCGGACGCGATTCGACAACGCGACGCGATTTTTTAGTTTTTGAAAGTTAATTAAACAGCCAATGAGAGCAAATTTTCAACGTTATGTAGACCAAATAACTCAAAATGTTGTAGCGCTTCTAAAAATTTGGAAAATTCAAACTAGGATCAATTCAAAGTTATCGGTCCGTCGCATTGTCGAATCGCATCTGGTGTGTCTGGACCTTAACGAAGGAGTAGAAAATAGTTAGAATATATGCAAAAGCAGCTTCAGTTTGTCTGTTTGAGCTTTAATTGAACTGAAAAATCTTTTATACAGTTTAGTACTACTCATTCAGAAATTTATTGAATTTAACCACAATGGGGTCGGCTATTTTGCGAGCTGCGAGTTGCGAGCTGCGAGTTGCGAGTCGCTAGCCTCGCTTTGAATTAGGCCAGCGGCGGCGGAACAAAATTCGTTCTGGGGGGGCTAAATTTTTTCGGCGACCTCCCCCCCCCCCCCCCCCCCCCCCCGGTCAGTGTACCACTTTAGGGGTACATATACCAAAAAAGGGACGAAAAAAATTTTTTCGGACTTATATCAAAATTTTTTTTCGGAAAACACTTATACCTAAATTTTCAAAAAATTACCTAAATTTTTCCTTAATTATCAAAATTTTTCAAAAAATTCAAATTTTCTGGGGGGGCTAAGCCCCCCACTTTTACTTCTGGGGGGGCTTTAGCCCCCCCTGTTCCGCCGCCCCTGAATTAGGCTTTGAAAGTATATTAATATGGACGACATGAAAGGCAAAGTCGAAGGGTTTTTTGTTTTATAAATATTAATGACCTTCGAAGTTAAGGTTCCTGTAACTAAATTCGTTAATTTCAACACGTTTTCAGTGCACTTTAAGCCGGTTTTTCACTTCAACCGTATCGTAGCGAAGCGTATTTCTTTGTTTCCTGACCACTAGAGTGGAAATAATGACTTCGACACAAAAGAAAATGCTACGATACGGACGAGATGAAAATCGGCCTTTACTTGTTTGTTTACTTTGTTAGATCCATTGATACGTATGTTCAAGAATTAAAATAATTATATTATATTGAAAATAAAAGTGCAAGTTTATATTTGCCGTTTCTGTGTTTAATTAAATCTAGTAGTTATCCAGACCATTTTCTGCTTTCTAATCTTAAAATGGTTATTTAATTTTATTAGTAAGTATGACCAGACACCGACTCAGTTTGTTTATATATATACTGAACGCTGGGAACCCTATAAAACTCAAGTCCTGTTCATCCAGGGCCGTAGCAACCGGGGGGGCTGCAGCCCCCCCAATAATTTGCTAATAATCATTCTTTTTTCAAAATCATGCAAACTTTATCATTTAATCTGTGACAAACTGCAAAGAATGAAGATATTACTCATACTCCAGATCGTTCCTCGCGTAGAAATTTTAGCTGAATTTCTGTCGCGCATTTTCAAGAAAATCCCACAAAATCTGCATATTTTTGATGAACTAATGATTTATTTTGTCTTTTGCGTGTTGGGTCTTGCGAAAGAAACTCTGAAAATGCCATTTCAGACCATCTAGAGACTCCAGATTTTCGAAATTTTCTCAAATGTTCTGCCTTCATTTCCGCGCAACTGCCATTTACGACGAAAATTCCCGCCGCGCATTTATAATACTACAGTCTGGCCCATACTTTCCTGTAAATTTCGACATGCTAAAACGCTGTTTTCTGACTATCAGAATTCTGTTAAATCTTCCCCCAAAGTCCAGGAAATGGCATTTTAGAGACTCTAAATTTAAAAATTTCCTCGGGCCTTCGGCCCTCGCTTTCAGCCCCCCCAATCGAAAAGAGCTTCCTACGGCCCTGTCATCGGAAGTACAATTTATTTTATACAATTTATACATAGACATACATATACATATACATACATAAACTTTATCTAAACAGGGGAAAAAACCATCAGTATATCAAAACGATTGCTATTTACAAGTTTGTAAGTATAAAAATAAATGCAATGAATGTTTATTTCAAAAGCTGAAAATTGGCGCCAAATTGAGACAAAGCTAAAATCCCGTCATCCATGCAGGATGCCATACAGTTTTCAATTTGAATTTTTAGTGTAAACCACAGGTGTAAACACCTGGTTCGGTGCTTCAAAGCTAGGTTAGTGTTAATAACCCTGGGTTAAAATTAAACTCGATGTTATTAGAAATTAACAATATACTCGCAACTCGCAGCTCGCACTTTAGATAATCTCAACCACAATTCATTGTGAACCTAGACTTTGTTAGAACAGCAACTACAAAAAGTTTAAATTTGATTTATTAACATAGCTTTAGTGAGCATGGTATGAAATAATAGTTTTCTCATTGCAAAGGATCACAGTAAAATCGACAGGTGCTCATCTTTCTAATTATTATCCTTCAATTGTGACATGTTACTTGAAAATTATCAACATAATTTCGGGTATTTTTGTATATTTATATCAGGTATATAGGATACCAGGACCCCCTGGCCGACCCCAAAATGTGAAAATAAGCATAAATCTCGTAAAAATCCTAGGTACTAGTCTCAAAACACGCTTTCAATAACTCATCAGCTCAAGAAAAACTTGGAAAACCCTGGTAACCGTTTAAATGTCTTATAATTATATGTAGTTTTTTGGAAGCTTTCAAATTATGTAAGTCATATGAACGCAACATGGAATTGCCCCTCGATATGGTAAGTATTCCATAATTTTTGTTTCTCTAACTGCCTGACTAATGGTATCAAAATATTTATATTAGTAAACTAAACGGTGTCGTATTCGTATAGACTTTCAAAAAAAAGGCATTCGACACTGTCACTGATGATATCCTACTTAAAAAGTTGGATATTTACGGCATAACAGGAACGTCCCGATCTCAGCGTACACACGACGTCATCAACGTTGAATTTTGGTTGAAAAAAGGTTGCGACGTCGTTAACCTAATATCAACGTCGCCCTAATGTTGTTTTACAAACGTTGGTTCAACATCAGCTAACAGACGTCGATTCAATGTTGATTTATGGTTAATAATTTTAAACAGATGACGTCAACATCACAACGTAATCTCAACGTTGTTTCGACGTCACAATACAAATGTTGATTCAATTATTGACGTCGAGTCAACGTTTAATTAGAGACCTTACGATTTTAGGACGACAACGCGATGGCGACGACCAAAACAAACTCCTTCAAACAAATGGTAGTAAAGATAGTTCGTGGTATATTATCAATCGTATGAATTTAATACAGTTTTAGAAGTTGAAGACATGGGTTTTATGGTTGGGAAGAGTTCTGCCAAACCCAGCATGAAGTTGCACTTGTTGCGGCTTGGAATGCAACCGTTGTATGGACCTATCAAGACGTGAAAATCTGTGATTTGGCGTTGTAAACAGAGCGAGGACAATGTATAAATTATTCATATATTGTAATTACTCAATTCTTTTCAATGATCTATTGTATATTGGTAGCCGTTGCCGTCGCGTCGCCGCCCTAAAATCGTAAGGTCTCTATTATGGTTGATTAAATGACGTCAACTTGATAACGTAATTTCAACGTTGTTTCAACGTCATAATGCATACGGTGGTTCAACATCACTTCATTGACGTCCAGTCAACGTTTAATTAAGGTTGGGTTGGATGACGTCAACTTGACAATGTAATTTCAACGTTGTTTCAATTAAGGAGACGACGCAAACGGTGGTTGAACATCAATCACTTCACGGACGTCCGTCGTCCAATCAACGTTTAATCACGGTTGATTGGATGACGTCAACTTGAGAAGTAATTATTTCAACGTTAATGTTTCAATGTCATATAATACAAACAGTGGTTCAACATCACTTCATTGACGTCCAGTGAACGTTTAATTAACGTTGGTTGGATGACATCCACTAGATAACATAATTTCAACGTTGTCTCAACCTCACAATACAAATCGACACAACGTTGAATTATGGTTGATTAGATGACGTGCCCATGACAATAAAATCTCAACGTTGTTTTAACGTCACAATACAAGCGTTGATTCAATATTACTTTATCGACATCCGACACAACGTTTAATTTTGGTTAGTGGATGATGTCAACTTGACACTGACGTAATCTCCACGCTGTTTCAACGTCACAATAAAAACGGGGCTTCGAAATCACTTAATTGATAGATGTCGATTAAACGTATATGCATTGATTAGCCATGACGCTGTTCAAGAATAAATTGTTCAACTACTTGATGGATGCTGTTACGCACAATTGTAGTTTGTAATTTTAGACATTTTACATTATTAACCTTATTTATCCACTGTTATATATACGCACTTATGTTATGTTATTGTATACAGCTATTTCAATTAAGGTTGTCCACGAGTAAAGCGGAAAAGTCGAATACGAGCGCTAAAGGCTGCTGGGATTTAATGAATTTATTGAAATAGCTGTATATACTTGACAGTTGTTATACACTGATCACCGATTGATACCATCCGATCTATGTAATTGATTTTTATCAGTATAAATAAAGATTTTATTATTATTATGATGATGATTATGATTATGATTATATGATTATGATTATGATTATAATTATTATTATTATTATTATTATTATATGTATATGGATGTCTTTACGTACCATATATATGGTCAAATAAAGCACATGCAGTGTACACAATCGGGGCCACTTACATTGAAATATGGTGACAATTTTACGATCATTCATTAACTTTTTACTCCCTTTGCTTTCCATTAATTGTTAAAATTGTGTGCCCATGCTGAAGTGTCAAAACGGCGGGTGCATGACTCTCATAAGAAAGATCAGCATTTTAATTATCTGGTCTTATATATAGAATAAACAGAAATTAATTGCACGTTACTGTTTCATTTATTTGAACGAACTGCGTTGTAAATAGGTTTTTCTCTATTAATGGATGAAAAAATAACCAATCCATGGCTCCAATGGATCCGGAAATCTTCTTCACCCATCAAATAACGGCGCGATTTTTTACGGCGCTCAAATATCTTTTATATACTTTCACGGCAAATAATTTCCTTTTTCTTTTGTTCATCGAAGACATCTGCTTTGCAATCCTCATAAGTACTGTTGTATTTTAAGTCTAATCCCAGTGGTCTAATCCCTCAAGTTTAATCCCAGTGGTCTAATCCCTCAAGTTTAATCCCAGTGGTCTAATCCCTCAAGTTTAATCCCAGTGGTAGCCTACATATGTATTCAATTTTTCAATCCAAGTGTATGTAAATTAGGATTCGGCCGTAATTAAGTATTTAAGGACATGGTTTTGAACTCATCTCGTTTCTGAATATTTGTTTTGTATTGGCTGGTGATATATATATATATATATATATATATATATATATATACAGTATATCCATGCATTTATTGTTTGAACGCCCACGTTTCGACCACGGACATTTAAGCAGCCGCCTTTTTCGATATATATATATATATATATATATATATATATATTTTAACAGTTCTTTGAAATCCGAGGAAACTGGAAAATAATTAAGAAGAGATTAATACACGAGAAATCTAAACTTTAATTATAAGACAGTCCTATAAAATTTCAAAGATTTTATTAAAATTTTATTGAGCACATGCAGAACAGCCAGATATAATATATAATTTTATTCTTTCAATAACTCAAAAATCAAAATTTTTTATTTTTTTTTATGAATTGTCCTGTTTATAGTTGAGCGTACTGCACAAACAAGGAGCACTTCTAATATTATGGAGGAAAATATAACCCGTATAAGAAATGGACTTCATATATGCTTTCTAAACTGCTTAAATCGTGCTCCCATCATGCTTTGCGCGCTTAGAGTTTAAGGTTTAAGGTTTTAGAGTTTAAGGTTTGCAAAGGACAACCTTTATTGAATTAGCTGTATATGCATGGAATAACCTTTCCAGTGCAATAAAATCATCCAAAAGTATCACTAGCTTTAAAACCAAAATGAAACGAATATATACTAATACTGGAAATTTATTTCCAGCCATTGAATTAATTTTATAAAACCATTGATAAATTATTTAATATATTTATACAGTGCATGCCTATTGGAAGATCACACGGCCTATTGGAAGATCACCTTTTTCTTTTTGCCTTCTTTTTTATTTCTAATTAATATTATATATCCTTGTAACTATAATTAATCTGGTGAAATCTTACCGTTTTTAATAAAGTCAATAAAGTCGATGGCATGGAACACAGTAAGATTTTAAAAACAACGAAAAGACAATTGAACATTCTGATCAATGGATCATGACTGGATGGCATGAAGAACAGTGGAATTTTCAAAACAATGGAAAGACAATGGAACATTTTGATCAATGATCATGACTGGATGGCATGAAGAACAGTGGGATTTTCAAAACAACGAAAAGACAGTGGAACATTTTGATTACTGGATCATGATTGGATTTCATGAAGAACAGTGGAATTTTCAAAACAATGGAAAGGCAATGGAACATTTTGATCAATGATCATGACTGGATGGCATGAAGAACAGTGGGATTTTCAAAACAACGAAAAGACAATGGAACATTTTGATTACTGGATCATGACTGGATGGCATGAAGAACATGGGATTTTCAAAACAACGAAAAGACAATGGAACATTCTGATCACTGGATCATGAATGGATGGCATGAAGAACAGTGGGATTTTCAAAACAATGAAAAGACAATGGAACATTCTGATTAATGGATCATGAATGGATGGCATGAAGAACAGTGAGATTTTCAAAGACAACGAAAAGACAATGGAACATTCTGTCACTGGATCATGAATGGAGAGCAGTGAGATTTTCAAAACAATGAAAAGACAATGGAACATTCTGATCAATGGATCATGACTGGATGGCATGAAGAACAGTGGGTTTTCAAAACAATGAAAAGACAATGGAACATTTTGATCAATGATCATGACTGGATGGCATGAAGAACAGTGGGATTTTCAAAACAACGAAAAGACAATGGAACATTCTGATCACTGGATCATGAATGGATGGCATGAAGAACAGTGGGATTTTCAAAACAATGAAAAGACAATGGAACATTCTGATTAATGGATCATGAATGGATGGCATGAAGAACAGTGAGATTTTCAAAGACAACGAAAAGACAATGGAACATTCTGTCACTGGATCATGAATGGAGAGCAGTGAGATTTTCAAAACAATGAAAAGACAATGGAACATTCTGATCAATGGATCATGACTGGATGGCATGAAGAACAGTGGGTTTTCAAAACAATGAAAAGACAATGGAACATTTTGATCAATGATCATGACTGGATGGCATGAAGAACAGTGGGATTTTCAAAACAACGAAAAGACAATGGAACATTCTGATCACTGGATCATGAATGGATGGCATGAAGAACAGTGGGATTTTCAAAACAATGAAAAGACAATGGAACATTCTGATTAATGGATCATGAATGGATGGCATGAAGAACAGTGAGATTTTCAAAGACAACGAAAAGACAATGGAACATTCTGTCACTGGATCATGAATGGAGAGCAGTGAGATTTTCAAAACAATGAAAAGACAATGGAACATTCTGATCAATGGATCATGACTGGATGGCATGAAGAACAGTGGGTTTTCAAAACAATGAAAAGACAATGGAACATTTTGATCAATGATCATGACTGGATGGCATGAAGAACAGTGGGATTTTCAAAACAACGAAAAGACAATGGAACATTCTGATCACTGGATCATGAATGGATGGCATGAAGAACAGTGGGATTTTCAAAACAATGAAAAGACAATGGAACATTCTGATCAATGGATCATGAATGGATGGCATGAAGAACAGTGAGATTTTCAAAGACAACGAAAAGACAATGGAACACTCTGTCACTGGATCATGAATGGAGAGCAGTGAGATTTTCAAAACAATGAAAAGACAATGGAACATTCTGATCAATGGGTCGTGACTGGATGGCATGGAAAACAATGGGGGTTTTCAAAACAATGAAAAGAGAAAGAAAATTTACTGTACTGTGTTACATACAGTAACTGTTTAGTCACTCATACATGATAAAAAGCCGAACAAAAGGCAATGTAAAACGTAACAGAACGGCGAACATGCATATTCGACCATATCAAATAATGCCATAATGATATGTTGGGATTAAGTAGCGTTGCAGACTGCAGAGGAGAGTGGTCAGTATAATAAGCTAAGGCTCCCTCATACACTATCCCATAAAAAACCTGCACCCCTCTTTGCAGATGATGCTACTGATCTGCCCTTAATCATATTCCCCAATTTTTCGACATGAAAACACAATAGGTTGTAATTGTTTGGCAAATGATGCTTACAGATATAATCACTGCATGATCAAATAAATATTAATATATTAACTATTATTTAATTAATAACTATTTCTATTTCTTGATATTGAACTAGCCGTTTGACATCTCGATCATTTCTAATGATAGTGTTTGGCAATTTCCTAATCTTTTTCAATCTCGCTCTGTCGATATTTAGTTCACTCGTGCATTTCTCAACTAAAGCCTCAAAGTTTAAGCACTTGTGATCGAGTTCAACTTCGATAAAATCTGTCTCTTCCGATTCTACAAGACGACACTTTAGCACCAACACAGAATCGTCTGTAGAAGGTGTAGAACATGCTCGCTCACCTGAGGCTGCAATTTGGATATTGTCAGCAAAGTGGGACTCGTTATTTTTGACACCCTGACCAGAATTTGCCAAACCATCATTCTGCTTTACATGGCCAGTATTCTGAATACCATGTCTAACTGCAAATTCTGTGGCACTTTCCAAATATGGGAATTCTGGGTTCATTAGATAATTAGGAACAAATCCTGCACCTGAGCTGGCCTCATGAGGTGTCTGATTCGAGTTGGAATGCCAAGCTGCATCTAGTGATAAATAATAAATAAATAATTTAATGAATGTTGATTACATGTACACGAGGTCAGGGCCGTATTAACGTTCTGTGGGGTCTATGGCATATTATGAGCATGGGCCCCTTTACCTCCCCCACCCCCACCCAATGGCATTTAAAAAACTGAATTCAGAACAATTAAAAAATACCCTTTGTATTCCATGCGTTAAAAAGCCGCATGTGTATAATTTACAAAAAAATGAAATATACATCAATAATTTGAACTAAAATTAGTATAGTGTGTGAAAAGCAAATATGTTTGATTAGTTGGTTTAAAAGCGCCGGTGTGATATATGCTGCTTCTGCCATGTGGTTAATCCGACACTCAGCACATAGGTGTGGTTATAATTGCCCTTAGAGTTCCTACAAGTCAACTCACACCACAACATATATCGTCGGTATTAACTTAATTGTGCTGTATTGTAAGCAGTAGTAAGATGAGTGAAAATGTATTAGAGTACTGTATGAATAAAGCATATACCCTAAACCTCAGACTATAAGCCCTGGGCTTATACTCTTTCGTAAGCGATTTTTGATGGGCTTATACAAGGGGGGCTTATATACGGGAGGGGGGCTTATACATGGACGATCTTTTGTGTTAGTGTAATAGTGATAAACAATAATTATAGTGATTAATAGTGGTAAACAATAGTGATAAACAAGTGGGTTTATATTCAGGTGGGCTCATATTCAGGGGGGGCTAAAATTTGGAATGAGGTGAGGCGGTGGCGTTCACTTACTACATGTGGTTTGGCTTATACACGGGGGGGGGGGCTTATATTTGGAGGTTTATGGTAGGTGAGTTTGATCTCCTGAGCACTCACATTGTAAGACATTTGAACTTAACCCCACATGTGGCTAAATGATACAAGCTAGTAGACTTAATTGCAGTATTAGTTTCACCTTTCACCATTGAAGCCACTGAGGCTCTGAGACAAGTTGTACGTTCAAAAGCCGGTTAGCTTTAAAATCCTAGTTTAATGAAAAATGTCAAAGAATCTTCCCAATTTACACCTTGTTTATAAACTTGAAAATATTTTTCCAAAAATCTTGTCTGGATCAGTTGACATTTTATTTTGTAAAATTGAAGTAAACAGATGTACAGAAATACACAAACAAAAACGACTGGTTATGAAACTAATCCTGCTTTGAACAACTGGCCCAGAAGAACCTTGAGAAAACTGGAGACAATTACCAACAACAAATCCAGAGATGGAGTTGCTGGCCGAGGGGGGGTGGGGGGTGGGGTGCAGTGCTCTGTGGCAAAGGGGTTACGAGGGATATGTCAATTTCTTTATCAAATCCATTTTTTATTTGAAAAGCAAATATTATCGTACCAAAATTGCCAGTTCCCTAGAAGATTGTTGTCCATACCTCCCTCTAGTGATTACGCACTTGGTTGAAGGTTGCACCCCTAACTATGACCAATGGTCACCCCCCCCCCCTCCCACACCTCCTCTCTCTACTTTTGCATGTGTTTTCAAGCACAACAACTCTATCCTATATTCTACAAACTCATGGGGATTCATATTGCAGGTTAGGGTTTTATTAAGAGATTACAAAACCGGATTCCAAGTTTATATTGACATCGCATGCAAAAAACACCTGTGAGTTAGACTTGATTAACTCTTTAATGATTAACTCTTTAATTGGCAATGTGCCCAGATGCGCCCTACTTTGTTATTTTACTCAGTCTAACGCCAGACAATTTTACTTGTCAAGGGGAGAGCACTGGCACTTAATAGGTTAACTAGCCTATCTGTCCATGTGTCTAGTTAACCCATTGAGTTGCATTGTGCCCTACTTTATTATTTTACTCTGTCTAACACCAGACGATTTTACTTGCAATCGTCAAGGGGATCTCGAGTGCTGGCGCTTAATGGGTTAGTTCATCAGGTTATAGAGACTCAATATTCTGACCCCATCATTGTTTACCTGGACAAGCTGCTGATAACTGATCAGCACCACCATTATCTTTCACATGTTCACTTCCTTCCCCCGACAAAAGTCGCTTGATCTCTTCGCTTTGCGTGACATTGGCTGCAAGTTCATTCTTGTGTGACCTGATAGTCGGGTTAGCTCCGCTTTGCAACAAAAATGAAACAACATGCTTGTGGCTCCTTTTAGCTGCCCAGTGTAGTGCAGTCCAACCGTTCACTCCATTTTGGGAATTTACATCGACGCCGGCACCGACAAGCACCCCAACCTTGTCAACATCCCCCAAGCAAGCTGTCTCTCGTAACGATTCTTCTAAATTATGAGAATTTTGCATATCGTGTTGAATGTCTAGCTTATAAAATATTATCTGCTAGTCTCTAAATGGCTCGGCCACAAACTTTTGCAATCAAGTGCAACCAATTAAGAATTTGCATGGTCAGGACACAGAATGGTCAGGATTTCGTGACGATGTTTCCACTTGTGGTAATAAAATATTGGCCACTCTTACTTCAGTTATTCCTTAATCTGAGGAAATTTTCAACCATTGACTAAAATTTTCAAGAATTTTCTCAAAGAGAATTTCTAAGATTCCTTTGCCATTGCCGATTCTGAGCCTCCCTAATCCTATGCTTTTATACCCATCCGCTCCTCAGGTTACCTTTCCCGCACCCCAGAGGTAAACGCCGGAACGATGTGAAGGCAAGGGGGGCAGATTTTCGTGAAAGGGCACTTTTGAATTGATATATACTAAAAGATGTTTGCAACACATCAGGAGTTGAACTTCGCCTAATCTCGCGCCTAATCGTATTTTCTATTTACTGGATGATAGGGGTGTGAGGGGTTTCTCCGCCAGGCGATGCTAGCTTGAAGCTCAATGACTGCATGCATTTCTTGCGTTTTCTGAAGCAAATTCGTAAAAGAATTGCACTAACATTTCTGACAATTCGCTTTTTCGCCAAGGCAATCCTTTAAATTGAAAGGGCACCTTTGCCCCTCCTGGTAAAGGGCAATGGGGGCGACTGCCCCTCCTGCCCCCCCCCCCCAGTTCTGGCGTCCCTGGCGTCCCTGGAAATTTCGCTCAGGAAAACAAAATTCCATGGTTGTTGAATGTAAAAACTGAACTCTTACCATTTATTGGTAATTATTAGTTCCCATATGGTAATTAAATTAGTAATAAACCATCATCATGTTTACTGTAATAAATAATTAATATTGGTATAAATGGTACTTTATTTTTTCCTGTCCATAGGAAAGTACCAATTTACCATATGGGAAATCTATAAAAACTAATAATACGGTAAGAGTTTTTACATTGATAGTATACATAGATGTTTAGATACTACAAGATACAAAATTTACCAGAAATATTTTGTAACTATTAATTTTGTGTCAAACATTGCAAACAACAAGATTACATCATCACATTACCAGAAAAGCATCGCCCCTCCTCCAAAACATTCAACTAGCAGTAGCAAACAAAGGATTTGAAATTTGGAACGGTCTTGCGAAAGACTGTATATATTCAGGCAAAACCTAATAATTAAAAAAAAAACACTCAAAAACCATATATAACATGTAAAGTAGAGGAATTTTTTTTCCTGTGGAAGGAATTCTTGGCAAGAAATTGCTGAGCTTGCATTGATTCATTTCAGGAGAACAACAATTCAACAATATAAACATGACTCTGTCTCTGATATTTTTGTTCGTTCATTTAATAAAAAGATGAACAATTCATTATCGAAAGAAGAATTAGAAAATAAACCAAAGGCTTCAGATGAAACTCTTGAATCAGGCAACGATCCTACAGACAGCAAGAAAATATACGAAGTTATTGTCGCAGGGGGCGAGAATAAAAAATCTGTCGAACACATTTTGCTGCCCGCCTGTTTACCTAAGGAAAAAAACTTGCTAGCAAGATTATGGTCTGCGATATTTAGCAAATCATCAGAGAACCCTCAGTCCAAAACAGACGAAGCAAACTTGTTAGGAAAATGGAGTTATCTTAAACCGATGAGAAATAGACGAGAGGCGTTCATGACAGCAATTTATCAAGATCAGATGTTTGCATTTGGGACACGTTCAGGTGCTCGCTGTTTTGAAACGTTGGATTTAAGTAACCCTCGTGCTCGGTGGCAATATCATGGGGATATTCTTTCGGAGTATATATCGGCGCCGGCTGCCGTAGTGTATGGAGATAGTGTGTATATATTTGGTGGTAACATCCAAAGAGGGGCATCTACCAATGTGTACAGGTAACAGGTTACTCATAAAAAACATATTAATCATATAATAAATTCCTCTATGGACACCTCCCTAATACAGACACCTCTCTAATACAGACACCTCTCTAATACACATACTCTCTAATACAGACACCTCTCTAATACACACACCTCTCTAATACAGACACCTCTCTAATACACATACCTCTCTAATACAGACACCTCTCTAATACAGACACCTCTCTAATACAGACACCTCTCTAATACAGACACCTCTCTAATACACACACCTCTCTAATACAGTCACCTCTCTAATACACACACCTCTCTAATACAGACACTTCTCTAATACAGACACCTCTCTAATACAGACACTTCTCTAATACAGGCACCCCTCTAATAGGGACACCTCTCAAATACAAACACCTCTCTAATACAGACACTTCTCGAATACAGACACCTCTCTAATACAGACACTTCTCTAATACAGGCACCTCTCTAATAGGGATGCCTCTCAAATACAAACACCTCTCTAATACACATACTCTCTAATACAGACACCTCTCTGATACAGACACTTCTTTAATACAGACACCTCTCTAATAGGGATGCCTCTCAAATACAGACACCTCTCTAATACACATACTCTCTAATACAGACACCTCTCTAATACGGACACCTCTCTAATACAGACACCTCTCTAATACAGACACCTCTCTAATAAAAACCTCTTTAATACAGACACCTCTCTAATACAGACACCTCTCTAATACAGACACCTCTCTAATACAGACACCTCTCTAATACAGACACCTCTCTAATACAGACACCTCTCTAATACAGACACCTCTCTAATACAGGCACCTCTCTAATAGGGACACCTCTCAAATACAAACACCTCTCTAATACACACACTCTCTAATACAGACACCTCTCTAATACACATACTCTCTAATACAGACACCTCTCTAATACAGACACCTCTCTAATACAGACACCTCTCTAATACAGGCACCTCTCTAATAGGGACGCCTCTCAAATACAAACACCTCTCTAATACAGTCGCCTCTCTAATACACATACTCTCTAATATAGACAACTCTCTAATACAGACACATCCCTAATACAGACACTTCTCTAATACAGGCACCTCCCTAATACAGACACCTCCCTAACACAGACACCTCTCTAATACAGACACCTTTCTAATACCGACACCTCTGTAATACAGACACCTCTCTGATACAAACACCTCTTTAATACAGACACCTGTCTAATACAAAAACCTCTAATATGCAAACCTCTCTAATACAGACGCCTGACTCTAGCACAGATGCATCTCTGAGACAGACACCTCTTTAATACAGACACCTGTCTAATATACACACCTCTCTACTACAGATACCTCTCTAATACAGACTCCTCCTCTAATACAGACACTTCTCTAATACAGACATCTCTCTAATATGGATACCTCCAATATGGACATCTCTCCAATACAGACGTCTCTCCAATTGGAGACAATTTCTCGAATACCAACAACTTTCAAATACATACTCACCTGACACTTTGAAATTAATCCTGTAGTCAAAAGTCAATCCTGTTAATACATTTATAGGTTCAGTCTGGTTCCACCTTATACAGGTGACCTGATCTGCCAAATGCCTGAACCGAGATCGTCCCACAATGCTGAAATATTTGACGACAAAGTGATCATCCTTTGTGGATCGTCAACAGGCTTCCCCTGGGCCAATGATTTGGTGGACACTGTAATGCAATATGATATCACGAACAACAGTTTTAATACATTACCATCATTACCAGTGAAAGTTGTTTATGCAGCGACAGCAAAGTGGAGAGATAATGTCTTGATTGTTGGCGGGCGAGGTGAACAGTATCACGACACTAACACAGTTTGGATGTATAATGTTTCCAGTGGGGAATCTCAAAAGTTGAGACCAATGAGGTGCAAGAGAAACAGTTGTGCTGCAGTTGTCGCAGGAGATATGTTGGTTGTCACAGGAGGACAAAACTCAAGGGCGTTCGAGCTTGTTTCGGCAGAATGCTACAACTTTCACACAAGTAAATGGACGGAACTGCCTCCCATGAAGCAGGCGAGAAATTGCCCTTCTGCAGTCGTAAGATACAGAACTGTCGACAGAGAGCAAGTTCCTGCTGGACGCCAACCAGTCAAGGAAGAGAATTAGATGTCAAAATTGAACAGGGACACTTGGAAAGTTGAGGGTCTATCTAATATTTAATCTTGATCCTTTGTATGTTAATAAATTCAAAAGTAACAATGCCAACAAATGCAAAGTGCGTAAGTGTGTAACAGATCCCTAATTTTCACCTCCATTGGTTGTCTGCCATTGTTGGTAATTGAGGCCGCTGTTGTCAAGCTCTAACCACAAGCTTCTGTATATATAAATATATCATGGTACTGCCATGTTTTGGGTTATCGGTAAATATTAAGATTTTGTTGAGGTCTAATAAAATGTATATATAAATGTCCACTCAATAATTTCCATCAACAACACACTTCAACTATTGAATCGAGCGAGACACCAACAAAATCTGTGCTTTTTATCTAACTTATAAAAATCTAAAAATGTATCTTCACCAGTGGCGTAACGTTAAAGCAGGGGGGCCCCGGTTCAAAATTTTCGAAGGCCCCCCCCCAGTAGATGTGCCAAAGGCACAAGTCAAGCGCCATATTTGCACAAGTTTTCTAGGGGGTCCAGGGCATGCTCATCCGGAAAATTTTTTAATCTCGACTCTCTGAAATGCCATTTCCTGGACTTTGGGGAGAGATTTTACAGAATTCTGATGGTCAGAAAACAACATTGTAAGATATCATAGGCCCTGGCCAATGTTTTTGCTCTATCGCCTAAGCCTGGGGGCAGGGACGCCGGAACTGGGGGGGGGGGGCTGCCCCCCTTGCCTTTTGCTAGGGGGGGGGCAGAAGTGCCCTTTCAGTTGTAAAATACTACGTGATAAATTACATTTTCACTCATCAAGGGGAGAGCGCTGGCACTTAAAGGGGAAGTCAAGTCCGTTCTGCGCATCGGTTCTGCTCATAACAATGTGAGGACCTCTAATCTGAACATTGCCCAAATTTCGAATTTTTCTGAACATAAACTCTATTTCATATTCATTTAGGCTATGTTTACATTGTATCGGATCACTTTGCGTCCGACGCAAAAACCATACCGGATAGGGCTTCTGTTTACATATGAAATGTTGTTATCGTCTCAATTTCTGCAACGAACCGGTGGTGCGGCGGTTCGCTCTTCGAAGTGGTGCGCGGTGTATCGGATCGGTTTTTGCAACGCTCCCATTGTAATGTAAACACCAATCGGAGCAATTTCGGTTCAATGCGTGACTCAAGATGGAATCTGGCAAACAATAACTTACTATTCTAATAATATATAGAAGAAAATACGACGGCATAGATGGGCGGGGCGGAAGCTGTTTACACTTGGGCCGTAACTTTTCGCGAACGAAACAAAAACTGACCGATACAATGTAAACATAGCCTTAGAAGCATAGCGAACCAAAATGGTGTTAGATATTCAGACAGTACATCATATTTTAAAAAATACAGCAGTGCAAAATGTAAACAAACCGTTTGTTTACATTACGGACTTGACTTCCCCTGTAATGGGTTAACTGGCCTATCTGCCCATGTGTCTAGTTATAAACCGGCATTGTCAGTCGCATCTCTGGAGTCGCATTGTGCCAGTAGCTCAGATGCGCCCTACTTTATTATTTTATTCTGTCTAGATAATGCCAGACAATTTTACTTGTCAATTATAATGGTTTTACCATATGGGAAATCTATAATCCAATGATATGGTAATTAACAGTTTTATGAATGTTCATAATACACATAGATGTTTATAGATACTACAAAATTTACCAGAAATATTTTGTAACTATTTTGACCCCTATTTTGTATCGAACAACAAGATACATCATCAACAATACCAGAAACTCATCGCTTCTCCTCCAAAACATTCACTAGCAAGTAGCAAACAAAGGATTTGAAATTTGGAACGGTCTTGCGAAAGACTGTATATATTCGGGCAAAATCAAATAAATAAAATTTTCAAAACAAAAACCCTGGAATTTTTTTTTCCTACGGAAGGAATTCTGGGCATGAAATTGCTGAGCTTGCATTGATTCATTTCAGGAGAACAACAATCAACAATATAAACATTCACTCTGATATTTTCGTTCGTTCATTTAATAATAATAATATTAAGATGAACAATTCATTATCGAAAGAAGAATTAGAAAAGAAACCAAAGGCTTTAGATCAAACTCTTGAATCAGGCAACGATCCTACATACAGCAAGAAAATATACGAACTTATTGTCGCAGGGGGCGAGAATAAAAAATCTGTCGAACACATTTTGCTGCCCGCCTGTTTACCCAAAGAAAAAAACTTGCTAGCAAGATTATGGTCTGCGATATTTAGCAGCAAATCATCAGAGAACTCTCAGTCCAAAACAGACGAAGCAAACTTGCCGGGAAAGTGGAGTTATATTAAACCAATGAGAACCAGACGACAGTCCTTCATGACAGCGATTTATCAAGACGAAATGTTTGCATTTGGAGGTTTTGGAACTGGTCGATCTATGGAAACGTTGGAGTTAAATAGCCCCCGCGCTCGGTGGCAGCATCGCGGTACAATTTTCCCCGTGGATTTATGGGCATCGGCTGCTGTACAGTATGGTGGGTTTGGGTACATATTTGGAGGCGGCATCGGTGGGGTGGCAGCTACTAATGTTTACAAGTTAGTAATAATACAGTAAATTCCTTTAGTAACACCCCCCCCCCCCCCCACCACCACCACCACTACCCCCTCTCCCTTATTCACAACAAAACAACAGACGTGTGATTATTAGTTTTTCATTTTTAATTGACTTGGAAATTCATGTCAGTTTACTGCATTAATACATTAGGACACCTCTCTAATATGGACATATCTCTAACAAAGAGAATTGCCTCTCTAATGTACCTATCAATGTTTTCCCCCTGAGAGGGGGGTGCGGGCAACCCAGGGCAATTTTGACATTTTTAAAATTTTGTAGTCAAAATCCCCACTGTTGGGCAAGGAATGGCTGTCAAAATTCCACAGTACATTCCTAAGATAACAAGGCAAACATATGTTTTCCAATGCGAACATACAGTCTATACTGGTTTAAACTTGGTAAAAATTGAGACACTGTGTATAAAATACCTTTTCCGATGAAACTTGGTCTTGCTTCTCTGCCATACTTGTTACCAGGCAAAACCACGCAAACTTTCAAGATGGCGGATGTCAAAATTTCCCGACTCTCAGAGTTGATGCATAGGTCAAATTCCCCTCACTGGAGCTTCATAGTGTTGTCAAAGTCCCTGGGTCGCCCGCACTGCCCCCTCAGGGGGAAAACAATGATAGGTTCATAATACAGACACGTACCTCTCAAATGCAAATACCTCCCTAATACAGACACCTGTCTAATACAAGTACTTCTCTAATATAGACACCTCTCTAATATAGAAACTTCTCTAATACAGACACCTCTCCAATACAGACACCTCTCTAATACAGACATCTCTAATACAGAAACCTCTCTAATACAGAAACCTCTCTAATACAGACACTTCTCTAATACAGACTCCTCTCTAACACAGACACCTCTCTAATACAGTCACCTCCCTAATACAGACACCTCTCTAATACAGACACCTCTCTAATACAGACACCTCTCCAATACAGACACCTCTCTAATACAGACATCTCTAATACAGAAACCTCTCTAATACAGAAACCTCTCTAATACAGACACTTCTCTAATACAGACTCCTCTCTAACACAGACACCTCTCTAATACAGTCACCTCCCTAATACAGACACCTCTCTAATACAGACACCTCTCTAATACAGACACCTCTCCAATACAGACACCTCTCTAATACAGACATCTCTAATACAGAAACCTCTCTAATACAGAAACCTCTCTAATACAGACACTTCTCTAATACAGACTCCTCTCTAACACAGACACCTCTCTAATACAGTCACCTCCCTAATACAGACACCTCTCTAATACAGACACCTCTCTAATACAGACACCTCTCCAATACAGACACCTCTCTAATACAGACATCTCTAATACAATACAGAAACCTCTCTAATACAGAAACCTCTCTAATACAGACACCTCTCTAATACAGACACCTCTCTAATACAGACACCTCTCTAATACAGACACCCTAACACAGACACCTCTCTAACACAGACACCTCTCTAATACAGACACCTCTCTAATACAGACACCTCTCTAATATGGACACCTAGCTCCAAATTCTCCACAGACAAGTATCTCTAATACAAAAACCTAGCTCTCTAATATAGAAACCTCTCTAATACAGGTAACTCTCTAATACAGGTACCTCTCTAATACAGACACATATTTAACACAGACACCTCTGCAACACAGACATCTCTCTAAAACAGACAAGTACCTCTCTAACACAGACACCTCTCTAATACAGACACATATTTAACACAGACACCTCTGCAACACAGACATCTCTCTAAAACAGACAAGTACCTCTCTAATACAGATATACCTCTCCAACACAGACAAGTAACTCTCCAATACAGACATCTCTCTAACACAGACAAGTTAATATGGACACCTAGCTCCAAATTCTCCAATACAGAAACCTCTCTAATACAAAAACCTAGCTCTCTAATATAGAAACCTCTCTAATACAGGTAACTCTCTAATACAGGTACCTCTCTAATACAGACACATATTTAACACAGACACCTCTGCAACACAGACATCTCTCTAAAACAGACAAGTACCTCTCTAATACAGATATACCTCTCCAACACAGACAAGTACTCTAATACAAAAACCTAGCTCTCTAATATAGAAACCTCTCTAATACAGGTAACTCTCTAATACAGGTACCTCTCTAATACAGACACATATTTAACACAGACACCTCTGCAACACAGACATCTCTCTAAAACAGACAAGTACCTCTCTAACACAGACAACTCTCTAATACAGGTACCTCTCTAATACAGACACCTCTGCAACACAGACATCTCTCTAAAACAGACAAGTACCTCTCTAATACAGATATACCTCTCCAACACAGACAAGTAACTCTCCAATACAGACATCTCTCTAACACAGACAAGTGCCTTAATATGGACACCTAGCTCCAAATTCTCCAATACAGAAACCTCTCTAATACAGAAACCTAGCTCTCTAATATAGAAACCTCTCTAATACAGGTAACTCTCTAATACAGGTACCTCTCTAATACAGACACATATTTGACACAGACACCTCTGCAACACAGACATCTCTCTAAAACAGACAAGTACCTCTCTAATACAGATATACCTCTCCAACACAGACAAGTAACTCTCCAATACAGACATCTCTCTAACACAGACAAGTGCCTCTCTAATACAGACACTTCTCTAATACAGACACTTCTCCAATATAGACACCTATCTAACATTGACACCTCTCTTAACTGCAACACAGACATCTCTCTAAAACAGACAAGTACCTCTCTAATACAGATATACCTCTCCAACACAGACAAGTAACTCTCCAATACAGACATCTCTCTAACACAGACAAGTGCCTCTCTAACACAGACACCTCTCTAATACAGCCAACTACAGTACTCTAATACGAACATCTCTCTAATACTGATTCTTTGAAGCAAAAAGTAATTAATCCTGATAATACATTTATAGATTCAGTCTGGTTCCACCTTATGCAGTTGACTTGATTGGCCAAATGCCTGAACCGAGAACTTTACACAATGCCGAAATATTTGAGGACAAAGTTATCATTTTCTGCGGATCATCAACTGGCTATCCCGATGCTTCGGTGGACACAGTTTATCAGTATGACATCACAAACAACAGTTTTAAAACATTACCATCATTACCAGTGAAGGTTGTATTTGCAGCAACGGCAAAGTGGAAAGATAATGTCTTGATTGTTGGCGGGCAGGGTGAACAGTTTCAGACATTAAACACGGTTTGGATGTACAATGTATCGAGTGGGGAATCCCAAAAGTTGCGACCAATGAGAGACAAGAGACATGGTTGTGCTGCCGTCGTTGCAGGAGATATGTTGGTTGTCATGGGGGGACAAAACTTGAGACAAATGGAACTTGTTTCAGCAGAATGTTACAACCTTCAGACAAACAAATGGATGCAACTTCCCCCCATGAAGCAGGCAAGACGATATCCCTCTGCAGTCGTAAGATGCAGGGACATTGATTGAGCAAGGTCAAGTTGCTGCAAACCATTTAAAGTAACAATTAAGGGTTAAGGCAGAGTTCTAACTCTATAAGGGCAGGGGCTCGCATCCAAAGTTTTTTCAAGGGGAGGTTCTGGGATGTAAAGCATTACAAAGTTTCATTTTGAGAGTGGCTTTTGGTTGAGCCGCACTACAATAACAAAGAAAGAATATCTATTTACCTTGGGTCGGTACGACACCGAGGTCTTAACTCCGGCTCCTATTTTTTTTAATTTTTTTTTTCTTGTTTTTTTTCCCATTTGTGTCGAGCCGCGCGCGTAGTCGAAGATCGAAGGGCCTGCGGAGGAGACGACAACTTCCGGTAAATAAGTGTACTTCCGGATTATTTCAAGCATCGGCCAAAGCGAAACGGAACCCGAAGCTGTCCTTGCACAAAATCCGTCAAATTTTTTTATTTAAAACCAGAAGATGTGATAATGTTGACATAGATGTTTAGCTGGATAACTATTCTCGAGTATATGTTGATATAATGCACAATACTTCGTATGCATAGCATGGTTCAATTTTCACTTCCACACAATGGTCCTAAGGGACATTCCCCATCGATTGACGAAGTTAGACTTTTGATTTTTCGATTTTGAGAACACTTACGAGCAATTTTAGATTGGGCGGTACACATCAGTATAGACAATTTCAAAATTAGTATGCATAGCCGAAGCAAGCTAAAATGACTAAGGCTCCGTCAGTTCGCTTCAGATCGGGACAAAATTTTACGGTACAACTATACAACACCCCGCAAGTATTATACGTATTATATTACTGGGGTTAGTATTATGTTTAGGATAAGGTACAGTTGGCGGGATATTCTATGGTTATTCCGAGCACACTATTATCACAGAATATTAACCTATCCAGAAGTCCATCTCTATTGTTTTTTGCGTAACTGCTATTCGTCATGATTCGTCACTCAGCAAGTGCCCTAAACAGGGGCAATCACTCCCCTGGAAATACTTAAGATGGCGCCTCATCCGGGTGGTGACTGCCTCTGTTTAGGGCACTTGCTGAGTGACGAATCATACGAATAGCACGCAAAAAACAATGGAGATGGACTTGTGGATAGGTTAGTATTCTGTGCTGTTATTGAATCACTAGTTCATACGATAAGGTTCACTAATTACAGCAGGCAGAAATGACAACACTTGATAGATAATTTCCATGTAGGTGAATTCCAATAGGAGTTTCACTTCAGCGCACATGATGGTATTTGACAAAAGAATTTTAGTATAATGTGATTATTTGCCTATTTGCTTTTGTGTTTTAATGTGATAATGTGGGTGTGGTGTGGATCACGAGTTGATTGTTTGGCCTTGCTCGTTGCTATATAAGCTTTTACCTGACTACAGTTCGCACTTACTCTTGTAACGTAATCGACAATGTCGTCTGGACTGAAAAGTACCATATCACCAAAGAAAAATCTGCCACCGATTATCGGCTACGTGCACAATTTGTCTAAAGTTCTAATTTATCAATAAAATGTTAAAACGGAGCTTTGATTGACTGATTCACCATTTATACTAGCGAACTATTAAACTATCGTGATTTACACCATTTTTGCATATTTACCAGACGATGCCCTATCCACCGACCCGAGGTTAACGCCGAGTCGGCGTCTTGTTTATGTCTATTCCCAGGTTATAGAGTATTCCCCCAAGAAAATGTTTGAAGTTTTGAATGGTTAATGGCCGGCTACAATTCCTGCAATTCACTATAGTTTATCACAATTCTTTCAATCAGTGGTGCATGGCGCCAAAGACGGAAGACAGCTCTAAGTCCCTGCAATGCAATTTCCAGCATTGTGTGTGTGTGTGTGTGTGGGGGGTCAAGATTACACAGAATTCCAAAGATTGTAATGAAGTACATGAAACACATTTTGTTTCATATCTATATATATATGCAGGTATAAGTGTAACTATATACATTGAAAAATAAAAACTTCACCTTTGTTTTTATTGAAAATCTGGCAAATTAGCCATGCCTGTTCTACACCAGAAGGTTGTTAAACTCATGCATTCTGCAAGTTTTCAACACATCCATTAACAACTTGCACCCATTTGTTTATCTTTTTTCGACATATATATTGCATGAACAAAATGATTATCTGTTTTGGATCAAAACTGAACCAACAATATTAATTTTCGCCGAACCAACTTTTAAGATCGATTACACAGAATTGGCCGGGGTGTGTCACCTACCTTTTGACTGAGCTTGTTTGTGGGCCTCTGTTAGTGTAATAATGTAATAGTGTAAGTTAATATATAAAGTTAATAGTAATCTTTAATAGTGTAAATTAATATATAAAGTAATACAGACACCTCTCTAATACAGACACCTCTCTAATACAGACACCTCTCTAATAGTCTAGCACAGACATCTCTCTAATACCAGCAACTTTTTTGATACTGACTGATCGTGAAGTTAAAAATGAATTAAAAAATACAAAATAATGGACACTCCAAAAACAGTTAATATTTTTAATTTGACGTTTCGACTAGCCTGCAGTGATGCAGTCGAAACGTCGAATTAAAAATGTTAACTGTTTTCGAAATGTCCATTGTTTTGTATTTTTTTAAATTACTCTGTGGTAACTGGTGGTAACTGTAAATTCTGGCCAAAAATGAATTATGTTAATACATTAATAGCTTCGGTCTGGTTCCGCCTTATACAGTCAACCTGGTCAGCCAATTGCCTGAACCAAGATCGTTCCACAATGCCGAAATATTTGACAACAAAGTGATCATCCTTTGTGGATCATCAACAGGCTCCTTCAGCGCCAACGATTTTGTGGACACTGTACTGCAATATGATATCACGAACAACACTTTTAATACATTATTACCGTCATTACCAGTGAAAGTTGTTTATGCAGCGACAGCAAAGTGGAGAGATAATGTTTTAATTGTTGGCGGGCAGGGTGAACAGTATCATGACACTAACACAGTTTGGATGTATGATGTATCGAGTGGGGAATCTCAAAAGTTGCGACCAATGAGACACAAGAGGCACGGTTGTGCGGCAGTCGTCGCAGAGATATGTTGGTTGTCACAGGCGGACGAAACCCAACTGCATTAGAGCTTGTTTCGGCAGAATGCTACAACTTTCTGACAATGAAATGGACAGAAGTGCCTCCCATGGAGCAGGCGAGAAATTATCCTTCTGCAGTCGTAAGATGCAGGCCTGTCAACAGAGAGCAAGTTGCCGCTGGACCTGGACCTGGACCAGGACCAGACAAGTAAGAGAGTTAAATGCCGAAATTGAACAGGGACACTTGGAAAGTCGGGCACCTACCTAATATTGGCACATTTCATTTTTAACACCCCCTCCCTGTTTCAGACGTGGTCGTCGCTCTGTTTACAACGGCAAATCGCAGATTTTCACGTCTTTTATACAACGCCTGCATTTCAAGCCGTAACATGTGCAACTTAAAATTCGGTCAGTAGAACTTTTCCCAAACATAAAGCCAATGTTTTCAGCTTCTTATACTGTATTAAATTCATACGAATTATAATATACGACAACTTTTCTTTGCTATCATTTATTTGAAGGAATTTGTTTTGGCCGTCGTCGTCGTGTTGCCGTCCTACATGCTTAAGCTTAAAATTCGGTCAGTAGAACTCTTCCCAAACATAAAGCCAATGTTTTCAGCTTCTTATACTGTATTAAATTCATACGAATTATAATATACGACAAGTTTTCTTTGCTATCATTTATTTGAAGGAATTTGTTTTGGCCGTCGTCGTCGTGTTGCCGTCCTACTAATATTATCCTAATATTATCCCATTGTCCCCGAGCCGACGGCGCGAAGCGCCGTGCGAGGGTACTAATTCCCCCTGGCTATTTACACCCGGGGAAACGAAAGCATTAGCGGAGTCTAAAGTTCATCAAGTATCGCGGGCGTGGGTCACCAACCGTGGGTGGTCATCCTCACTGATCTCAAATATATGGCGGACTGTCATGAATGGATACTGATTGGTCCAATTTAAAATTTGCATTATAACGACTGCATGACGACAGCGAAATAGCAAACATTTCTTGATTTGATGATTGATGAATTTTTTACTCGCATTTTTGCAAGATTTTGTAAATTTCAAGAGTTTTCTCATAAAGAAAGGGCGAAAGAATCGGCTAAAAGAAGGGAGCCGACGTTAACGAAGGTAAGTTTGTTTTAAATATTGATTTTGTAATGTATTTAAAACCCGACGGCCTTTGCGTATACAGGGCCGCCCAGAGGTTGGCGGGGGCCCGGGCCAAATTTTGTTTAGGGGCCCCTATCTAAGAAAATTTTCCCGGAAAAATTTTTTTCCGGATAACAACCTCCCCCCCCCGTCGCCAAAAAATTTTCGGTCAGTGTACCATTTTAGGGTGGCGTAGATTGGTGGCGTAGGCGTGTCATAAAAATGTGATCAGACTTAAGCCATTGGTAAAGGTCTTTTTTTTGTTACTAGTCAGTAACATCTCGTTAACTTCGGCAATGGCGAATAGAGATTCAGGTAAACATTTCTTGATTAATGACGAAGCGTCGGCTCAAATTCAAAGGCAGTAAGCTATCAGTTAAGTTTTGCTCACGATTAAAAATTGTCTGATAATGAATGCCCCCGGAAGTCTTGATCCTCTTGTATGTTAATAAATTCAAAAGTCAGGCAATGCCAACAAATGCAAAGTGCGTCCGTGCGTAGCAGAGCGTGGTAATCTGCCTTAAGATGTCGAAGGCTAGAGTATTTGTGATCGGCGCTAGTGGCAACTGTGGCAAACCCACAGTCAATGCACTTTCAAAAAACTACGGAGAAAAGCTTGATATCGTAGCGGGCGTACGCAAACCCGAAAATGTGCCCGAATTTCAATCCCTACGTGGCGTCACGGTCGTTCGTGCCGAGATGGGCAAACGAGACGAGCTTGTTGGAATCTTCAAAGATGTCGACGTGCTTTTTATCATAGTGCCAAGGTCTCATGCTCGCGCAGAGATAGCCTGTGCGACGGCCGAAGCGGCGAAGCTGGCCGGTGTAAAGCATATCATGACAGTTAGCACGGGCGTCGCCGTCGGTCCGGATAAAATAATCGGTAAACAGTTTCACGATATCGAGAATGCGATATCCAATCTTGGTCCAGATTATACCATCCTTCGCCTGCCCTATTTCATGGAGAATTTTGGTTATTTTAGAGAAACTATACAAGTAAGTATTGACGTATTGAGTATTGCTGCCGCTAAGCACCTCATTAATCTCGCCTGCTACACGTTACGTAAAATCTCACAGCTTATCAACAAGATGTGTTCGCACTGCTTGTTCCCAGTTGTTGACAAGTCTAGAACAAGTTGTTATCATCTTGGAACAAGCCACAAGGTTGACAAGGCCAACAGACTCGCAACAAATTGTTCCAACAAGTCTGACATCGTCTGCACGCAACAAGCTGATCAACAAGTCGATGGCAACAAGCTCGTAGCATTGTAGCAACTTGTTATGCACAGCCTGTATTAGTCTTGTCGGAACAAGTTGTAGCAAGTCGATCTGTTACCGTCATCAACCTTGTGACAAGGTGATAACAACTTGCCAGTGGCGTGCTGGGTACTATTTTTCTGGGGGGGGCAGTCGGCTGGCAACCAATATGCGCCCCTATAATATTACGCTTGATAAACGAGGGCCGAAGGCACGAGCCGAGCGCCACAGGTGCGAGGTTTGTCTAGGGGAGTCCGGGGGCATGCTCCCCAGGAAAATTTTTGAATTTAGAGTCTCTGAAAAAGCCATTCCCTGGACTTTGGGGGAAGATTTGACAGAAATCTGATGGTTAGGAAACGGCATTACAACGTGTCGAAATTTGCAAATTGGTTAGAATTTAGTTGTAGTACTTAAATTGGGCAATGCTAACTACTTCCAGCAATTAATCTAATCCCAATTCTATTCTCTACTGATCTGAATACATTGACAACTTGCAGCTCTTTTATACAATAACACACAGACCCCACGCATATGCTTTTTAAGGTTTTCTTGCTTGTCTGCCAAAAGGGCGCGTTTCAGCATTATATCTCGTTACTTACATTACTCATGATGTTTCTTGCGCAAACAACTAAATTGCGTACACAACTTTACATTATCATAACTTCAACTCTCTAATTTGCGTCGCTCTCGTCATCGTGATTCGTGAAGCATAATAAAGGGCATAATACCAGCAAAAAAGGGCATAATTCCCATGATCGCTTATTCGCTTCGAAACCTGATCAATATTCCGGTAATGAGACATTGCGTGTGATCACTAATCATGTTTCTATATGAACGAGTGATTTCGTGTGAATCGTGAGGTAGCAAATACGGTTGGACAAAACAGTCTGCAACTGATTTAATATACTCATTTTGTCGCCTATGCGCTTAGTCTGTTTATAAGTCTATAAACACATAGATAGATAGATAGATAGATAGATAGATAGATAGATAGATAGATAGATAGATAGACATCTTTCCTTGGCGGAATTAGTAACTATATTTTTTCGAATGCGTTTCTTCCCACCCACTTTCAAAATTCGGCGCGGGATCGGCGCCCCCTTTTCATTTTTGCGCCCCCCAAAAATTGCCAGCTGGGGGGGCCGTGGCCCCCGGGCCCCCCTGCCAGCACGCCACTGCAACTTGCTCCAGACTTGTCACGACAACTGGGAACAAGCAGTGCGAACACATCCTGCTTCGCTTGGAAAAAAACCTTGTTACAACGTGTGTGCAGATATGTAACAACTTGCGCGTTTTTACGCGTGTACTCGTGCTATGTATAGCCGGAAAAAAGTGGATTTGAACTGTTCGATGTCTTAAAATATAGAGTGACAATTTTTTATAGATTTTTATTTTGATGTTTCATTCTTGAAATCAGGGGCGCCGGAGCCACGGAGGCAGCGGGGGCAACTGCCCCCGTTGCCCAAACATTGCGGGGGCAGCACGGGGGCAACATGTTGCCCTTTTTGCCAGAACTGCCCCTCGAAATATGTGCATTATTCACTGAAATTGGAGTTTAGAACTATTTTTAAGCAATGTTTAAAAATGCGGTACAGTCCGTATGTAAACAAAGGATTTGTTTACATTTCGGTATCGAAAATATAGAATTTTATTCGACAACTATTTATATTCTCATGATTCTAGAATATAATAAATTATCAAGACACCGCAATCAAGCTTTGCAAGAATATAAAATGAAATAAAAACCTAAATAAACTGTTTGTATAATAAAAAGAGAACCCCCTTGTGCCCATACGCAGATCGGACTGTACAGCATATCTTTAAGCAATCTTTGCTTAATTTTTAACCAGTTGTAGTAAAATTAATGCTATTTACAGGGGCGTAGGAAGCATCAAAAAGTTAGGGGGGGGGGGACCGTTTCGAGGGGCACTTTTGGAATGAAAATGGCACCTAAAAATGTTTCCCGTAAATGTCGCCGACGGGGAAAGGGGGTGGGGGGAGGAAAAATAAATGCAATCATATTGAAATCAAAGGCCGTTGAGGCCGACTCACAGATGAAATCAAATGAAAGTGACAGAAAGAATTAAAGCAGTTTGTAGTTGTTTTTGCAAACGATCATCGTGTAAATTTTGCCATTTGCCGTGCTCCAGCCCGATTTTCTGTTCTGAAAGCCCCAATTCACAGGCAATTAGAGTGCGCGCCAAGCAGTCATTTCTCATTGTTTAATTAACTGCAAACCCTGAGTATCACTTGACTGCTCCACATTCAGGACTCACAGATGTTGCCGTGCAACACCCGTGAGTTAAAAATGCAATCTGAACAAAAAATTTTCACGAAGGCAAAGGGCACTTTGCCACTGGAAAAAGCGCACTTTTTAGGTTTTCTGAAAACTTGGGGGGCTTGGTCCCTTGCCCCCCCCCCCCCCCCAGATGCTAAATCAAGCAATATACGTCCGTTTACCGATTTTATTTTGCGCTAGTTTAGCACGGTGCAACGAATAAAATTGTTCAAATTAATGTCGAAGTTTGCGACCCATAATAGCCAGAAGTAATCGAGTATCCATACAGTAAAGTTTTAACAAATGTTGCTGCCCAGAAAAATGATGGCTAAAAAGCAAGTGCCCTTTTGAAATGGCTGCCCCCGCCGCTTCACATTGCTTCCGGCGCCCCTGCTTGAAACATTTCTTTAAGAAAGGAATACAACCAACTTGACGTCATATTGACGTCATATGCATCTAATGAGAGTTTCATGTCTTCAAAAGATTTAGCAACCGGGGGGGGGGCTGTTAGCACCTCCAATATTTGTTCTTGAGTATTTTCAGGTAAATTTCTAGGTAGTTGAAGTTGATTTTCAGATAAAGTAAAACAGCAACGACAATTAAGCAAAAGTTAAAAGGAAAAGCAAGCTAAGAATGACAAATTTTATTTGCCTTTCCGAGAGTCTAAATCCTTAAAATTTTCTCGGCGGCAGCATTGGCCCGAACCTCCCTAAAGTAGCAGGTAACGTAAAAACTATAATCTCCAAAGGTCTATTCCAGTGTAGTAAGCTATCGTTGGTAGGCATGCATCTACCTGAAAAATGCATGGAGAAATTCGGCGTTTCGGGCGAAGAACCATAGTAATTGGCGGTCATGGTCGTTGACCAATCAAGGACCGTGAGGCAAAATAAATGGAGTTGTTTTTCTTGATATATGTAAAGCATTTGACTCGGTGAATCACGAGATATTATTGAAGAAGCTTAAAACCCGGTTTGGAATTCACGACATTGAGTTAAAATGGTTCCAATCATACTTAAGGAATAGAAAGCAAGTGTGTTCTGTTAATGATCAAACTTCTTCTGCAAGAACAATAATATGCGGAATTCCGCAAGGATCCATACTTGGTCCATTATTGTTTTTGTTATATATTAATGATATGCCTGATATTTTAGAAAGGACAACCCCATGTCTTTATGCCGACGACACTCAGATATCTTCCTCTTCGCATGATTACGATACATTGATTGACAATTTGAATATGGACCTTTCCAGTATTCATAAATGGCTTGCTAAAAACAAACTAAAATATCATAGGAAAAAAACAAAAGTCATGTTTATTGGATCTACGCATAATCTAAATCATAAAATAGGAAATAGACCCGTTGAGATTAACAAAATCCCAGTCCCACAAACCAATACATTTAAATGTCTAGGTGTAAATCTAGATGAAAAATTAAGTTGGGAGAAACATATTGATTCTGTATGCCATAAGATTAGCGCTGGAATAGGAGCAATTAAAAGAATAAAACCTTATGTTCCACACAAAACCTTACATGATGTCTACAAAACATTAATTCAGCCTCATTTTGATTACTGTTCTCCCCTGTGGGATAACTGTGGTTTGGGACTTCAAGACAAATTGCAAAAATTCCAAAATCGAGCAGCAAGGGTGATTACCGGAGCTGACTACGATGTAAGATCGTCTGAAGTCCTAAACAAATTAGGCTGGGAAACCCTGGCTAGGAGACGAGAACAAAACAAGCTAGTATTGATGTATAAAGTCTTGGGGAACCACACTGCGCCAAACCTTAAAGATCTTTTTCTCGGAGAAATGCATCGCAGAATATTTATGATTTACGCAATAGCGAAACTGATCTCTCGTTAAAAAAACCGAAAACGGAATTTCTAAAGAAAACATTTGGATACAGTGGAGCAATTCTATGGAATAGTCTCCCGCAAGATGTCAAGGCGGCTGAGTCAATTACGTCATTTAAAACAATGGCGAAATTGCATTTAAGCAGATGATAAGCTAATTTCTCCAGGACCAAATGATGGGAGGACAATATAGATTGTGGGCGGGAGGGGGGTTAGTTTTGCGTGAGGGTGGGTGGGTACTTGTTTAGGGGGTGGAGGTTTGGGAGGAAGATGATAAAATTTTAGGGTGGGATTCTTACATACTTTGTTTTATATATAATTAACATTTAGCTCTTTGTGTGTATACGCCCTTCGTGGAAACCAGTTGTAAATAATTGTCGAAGTTAGCGTATTGAAATAAAGTTTTACATACATACATACATACATACATCCCCGCAATGACGTCACATGAATTGAAAATTTTAGTGTCCAAATTTGAAATTTGCCGTAGCCTATAGAACGTGTGGTCGAAGTGCAAATTTTGCCGAGATTTAGTGAGATTAATATACAGTCCACTCATATCAATCCTCATCAATGAGCAACTCTTGTTCTCATTTCACGATAAAAATGGCAGCCACAAATTGAAAGCTAAGATTAGAATGTACACGCTGAATATTAATAAGGAGGAAAGGTCCTAACTTATTTCGATATATAATCGACAAAGTTTTTGATTTGTTGGTAGAATTTCGAGATTATAAGATGGTTTGAGGCGCAAGAAAAATATGGGTGACTTAAGCATAATTAGAACCATTTTAACTTACAATTCGAGCCTTATTTCGCTACAAATAAGTCAAGATAAAACAGAACAAAACGCGTGGGAAAACATTTGACTGAGCCCACAATGCTATGCAATGAATACTCAGTGGTATGTCAATTTTCTGTGCAATTTCTGGTCGTGGACGGGTGGGGGTCCTTGTCGTTCCTTGTCGCCTCCAATTTGGGTTTTCGACAACATCCAACACCACGTTGGCAAAACAAATTTTAGTAATATTGACGCGTGCGCAGACATTTTTCCGCGGTGTCTATACTGAGCGGTCAATAATAAAATGGGTAAAGTGCGTATGCACGGGCGTCAACCGTGAAGTTCCAAAGTTCAATTTATTAAACTTTTTTATTAAACATTTACGGCGTTCCATTTATCTAATTTTGGTTTAAAAGTTTATCTAGTTTTGGTTTTACTCCAATAATCGGTGAGTTATTCATACTTTCATACTTATATACCATATAACAAAACACTTATTTACTGAGACCTCGGGAAAGCAGTGTGTTTTGTGGCCCCTCGACCGCCGTTGTTACACTCGGCTTCGCCTCGGGAAACAACGACAGTTTCGGGTCCACAAAACACACTGTTTCCCTCGCCGGTCTCAGTAAATAAGTGATAAATTTTCACTGAGCCGAAGGCGAAGTAAATATAGGCTCGTAATCACCAAGCCCGAGGCGAGTCAGGCGACTAATTGTTTTAGTATAATTTCAGTATTGAAAAAGTTTTATTTATTAATACAACTAATACACGTGTTAATTTTATGAATATAATTTGCATAAATAATTTGCTTCCATCTGATTTTCAGACATTTTTTTGGGAAAAGCAATAGTTACTGCTCAGAGCCACTAGTAACTATTGCCTCATAGTAACCGCTGAGGGAGCCAATCAGAATGCTCAAAGGCCATTTTTTCAATAATGAGATTATACTAATTATTATTATTACAGAAATCGTCAGTGTTTTATGACGCAATAGACCCCAGCAAACGTTTCCCTGTCATCTGCGTGGAGGATGTCGCGGCAGTTGCATCGGTAATAATGTCCTCTCCTGAAAAGCACGCGGGCAAGACGTACAACATGGTCAGCGACAGATGCTGCTACAACGACATGGTAAAAACGTTTCGCAAAGTTATTGGGAAAGATATCAAGTACATCCAGCAATCGTACGAAGAAGTCAGGGCGGCGATGTTCCAGCTGGGTTTGCCCGAGTGGAATGTGAATGGTGGTTTGGAGTTTACGAAAGAAGCAAATGCAGGCGAGCACGAAAAAGGCGATGATGACGATATCAAGGCCATCACGGGCGAACAGCCAACAAATATCGAAGCATGGTTCCAACGACATGCTAGCATGTTTAAGTAAATACAAAGTTTGTGGTTTGAGCGCAGCTATCCAGGAGTCTCGATCATCTGCGTCAGATCTGCATGCTCTTTGTTAACGTATATAAAACTCAATTTGTGTTCATATGAGAAACGAGGCAGCCCAGCTTGGCGAGATCTCACTTTGCGCTAGGTGCCATCTCAGTCAAGCAGGGCACTTTTTAAGAAATTACAATTACAGGGGCTAAGTCTCAATTAAGGTCTTTTCTTTGCACAGTTAGGGCCGCAGCTAGACCGATATTAGAGAGTTTGGCAAATACAAGGGAAACGGCAACGGCAATATGGTCATCAACAATAGCATTGATCCTCAAAGACAAAGGCGAATGTAAATTACATGGTCTTAAGCGTTGTGCAATGCCGTAGTTGTTGAACCTAGTACGTGATTTGCATCATTTTCACGGTGCATGACTACGGCAACAGTTAATTCGTTCGATATTACTTGAGGTGTTTTATTTGAATTCACGGACTATTTTTACTTAAGGATACGTTTGAAAGAAACAGGAATACTGAAAGAGGCAAATTGAGTGTAGTAACGTATACTTTGGCTCAAATACAATAATATAAGCAATTATATTTTCCCCGTTGCCGTTGTCGTTGCCGTTCTAAGTTGCCAAACTCTCTAATTGGGGGGGGCATCATCATGTATTAGTGTTCTGCCCGACGGATTTCTTTTGAAAGCGATTGTTGTACGGTATGTGAACATGAATATATGAATATACACCCTCCCCCCCAATATCGCATCTAGCTACGTCCCTGCACACAATAACGCGTACATAAAAAGACCATGCTGTTCATGCTGTGATGGCTTTCATAAGATGAAATGTCGAGAATGTGAGAGGATATGAGAAAGCAGGCAGATGAAGCTTTTTCAACATGCAAGGATGACTCTTCACTAATGATCGAAAGGGCCCAGCTTATCTGAAAACATTGCTTCACTAACTAGTAGCACTACTGGGGCAAGCAAAGGGCCTACTGGGGTAAATGCCCCAGTTGTTATACATAGTTAAAAATTGCCCTGCAATCAAGTGGAATAAAACTTTCCATATGAAGGTTTTATTCCACCTGACCAGGATGGACATTTTTTGCTGATTTTGATCTATAATATAGTATTGAACGGCATCGTTGGAAATTAATACAAACAAAAAATAAACGTTAATAGACCTAAACAGACACTATTAAAATCCTAATACAAGATGCAGTTTGTTTAATTATAACAAAAATATTTCGAAGACCGCCATGTTTACATAATGTCGTCCCAGATATGAACACAGTAATTATGCGGCCAGTGTTATTAAAGGCCGACATTTTACGATTTTCACTGATTTTTTCACTTACCTGGTTCAAGTTTTTCAAATATTTAGAAGGGCTATATCATTTTGAGTTACTTGGTCTACATACTTTTAAAAATTCCTTTCATTGGCTGTTTTATAACTTTCAAAAACTGAAAAATCGCGTCACGTTGTCGAATCGCGTCCGGTGTGTCTCGAACTTAGCCGACAAGCAACCTCGTACCCAGGGCCTGCCCGCCCGATTTTCTAATATGGCCGCCAAAGGCCCTGGGTACGAGGTTGGCCGACAAGTAGAAGCGACTCGAATAAGATGATGCTCGCTGTAATTTTATTTACTGATGATTTCTGTATCCTCAATCTCTGCTGCTACGACACTATGAACAAGGGCGGCGCTAGAGGGGGTGTAGGGTAACACTCCCAAATTGTTGCATTCATTTGGATATGGAACGAATTATCGAATTCCATTGAATTTAAATACGAAACTTAATACTTCTTAGATATCTTAAAAATGTGCTCTATCGAGTCGTAGTGGGTAGCTAGCTATTCAAAACAGCCCAACAGCCGAACAGCGCATACTGAAATGCAGACGAGGTGGTTTTTGACCGCGCAAACAGCCGTTGTGGGTAGTTAGGATCAGTTTCATGGTTGAGGTAGTCATTTGAAATCGTCCCCGGAACGGAGGATATAGAATTTCGGAGACTCTACTTCAAATTTTTTCGGTGGAGCATGCCCTTGGACCGCCTAGAAATCAGTGTAGTTAAAACCAGTGAGGTATTGTCGACAGATCTGACAGTCTTTATTGTGAAAGTGGAGACTTAATCTAATCTGCGTATGTGCAATGTTAACTACCTCTTGCGCGTATGACGAGTTTACATGAAGTATTGTAGTGGCGAGAGAAGGGCGAAGGGGCTGATGGGAAGAGTGCACCTGAATACTTCATGTATTATGATTTAGTAAATACAGACCAAGCTAATGACTCGACAAGACTATACCCCCCCCCCCGCCATTGAAGGAGGCGTAGCGCCGCCCCTGACTATGAATAATGACACGTGCGAATATTTATATTGAAATAAGATCCATTTTTGCGGTTTTCCTATTGTGAATCGAATTTTGAGCCCATGAGTCCACAAATCTAGTCCAGATTTTGTACTATGCCTCATATTACCTATACCTCCCGCAAACTTAGGCACGCTTTGTAAACAAATTAAAGCAATTCACCTTGGCTTTTCCAAGATTTCGTGCCAGCTTACAGCGGGAGAATTTCCTTTTCAAAACATATGTCATGTCACCTTGTCCTTGGCACAGTTCAATGTAGGTCACAAATCACTAATCATTTGATTGGAAAAATAATTTAAATTCTACTTTTGCTGCTGCATTCTTGTATTCTTATTACGTACTGGATTCTGATTTGTCGAGGGGGTTACATTTGAAATGTCACTTGTTGATATCTGGAGAGCCAACTGTTATTACAACTAAACTAACTTTATTTATAATAGATATAGGTCCTCCAGTAAGGGTCATCTGTTATTGATTCAGTTTTACTACAGGAGGAACCCTAATTAAACTAACTTTATTTATACTGCATGTATAGCTCGATCAGTTCTAAACTGTTCTTCCTAGAAGTCCAGTAAGGATCATCTCTTATTGATCCAGTGTTTCTACAAGAGGAAACCTAAATTAAACTAACCTTATTTATACTGGACTAACCTTATTTATACTGGATAGATCTATCAGTTCTAACCTGTAATCCAGTTTTACTACAGGAGGAAACCTAATGAAACTAAACTAGCTTTATACTGTATAGCTGTATCAGTTCTAAACTATTCTTCCTAGAGGTCCAGTAAGAAGTAGTAAGAGTTCTTTCTTATCGATCCAGTTTTACCACAAAAGGAAACCTGAGCTATATTAACTTTATTTATACTAGCTCCATCAGTTCTAAACTGTTTTCCCTAGAGATTCAGTAAGAGTAATTTCTTATTGATAGAATATGTTACTGCAGGAGGAAAGCTAAACTATACTAACTTTATTTATACTGGATAACTATATATCAGTTCTGAACTGTTCTCCCTAAGTAAATGGCTAATGAGGATAATCTCTTCCGCAAAGTATTCAGCTTTGGCTACATACAGCCTCGTTTTCGTAATTGAGCTATTGGGTTTAGAGCCTTTATCTTGTTACATGCATGTGTGTTAATGTGACGAGACGTTTAGAAAATTATACAGTTATATAAGTACATAGCCACTTAAGGTAAATGGCTCTATAGCCAATATTTATTGGCAATTTATTGAATACAAATCTAAAACAGAAAACCATTAAAAATTTATTGTGTCTTAAATACAACAATGTTACGTTAGAATAGGATAAGACAGGATAGTTTAGGATCGAGTTGTATGTCGTGATCAAAAACATCCCGATATTACGGGGTGTCTCGAAAAAATGCAATAGCCAATTAGCATGCATGTTCCAGATTATTACACAGCTAATTATTAATGGGAATCTAAGAATTGAATCCATATAAGAGATGAATTTTGACACCAAAATTGTTAATTAAAATTGGTCTAGTAGAACAAATATTATGTTATGGCTGGGCCCTACTTTGTTATTTTACTCTGTCTAACGCCGGACGATTTTACTCGTCAGGGGGAGAGTGCTTCCTGCACTCAATGGGTTAATCAGCCTATACGCCCATGCAACCTGTTAACCCTTGAGTGGCAATACACCGATATGAGCCCTACTTTGTTATTTACTCTGTCTAATGCCAAACGATTTTACTCGTCCAGGGGAAAACGCTGCCACTCAATCGGTTAAAGTCACAGAGGTCACCAAGCTTATGTAAAGGGTCACCGATAAAACATATAATACTATTGTTTGTGGAAACACCACGTAAATTGTATTACTGCAGTAATTAATTTACGTGGTCTTTCCACAAACAATTATATGATTTCATCTATAAAATTCTGAATGGCTACACCGCACCCAGTCTTAAAGAAGCATTTCAATTTAATAATGAAAGACATAATACATACAATCTTAGAAATAGGGATACTGATTTAGCACCACCTATTCCAAAAAAAAAGAATTCGGCAAGAGGTGCTTCAGTTATAATGGTGCCTTGCATTGGAATATTCTTCCCCATGAGGCAAAAATTGCCGAATCCTTAAGCTCTTTCAAATCATACTAAAACAAAGAATGCGTGGGTTGAAATTTGCTTGTGTATAATCGTGCAGCTAAAATCACCTATTTTTTTGTTTTATTTTTGTATTTCTTGTAAATAGTTAATTTCTTGTAAATAGGTAGTTTCACGCCCTTCATGGAAACCAGCCTTCCAACGGTTGTTGAGACCAGCGTGGTTTAAATAAAGTTTTGTATGTATGTATGTATATATATATGATACATTATTCCAACGTAGAAGGCTTTTGTAGACAGAAACCCCGAGGTCCCAGATAAAGGCCTGAAGTAAAATATGAATAGAAACCACGGTTAAATATTCTCAAACCTCAATGAGATAAATCTAGGGATTAAGGTCACAGATGATAGTGACGCCTCTTATATGGAAACAAACAATATTATCAACTGGGCGGAAACAAATCGCATGAAACTTAACTATAAAAAAAACGTGGGAGATGGTCATTCGCGGCAACATAACCCGGCCACTTCCTGCGCCTCTGCCTATGATTGTTCGTAAAAGTTGGTTGAAGATACTTGGTGTAACGTTTCAAAAGAATCCTTCCATGTGGGACATGCATCTAGATGAATTAATGAGTAAAGCCTGTAGCAGAATGTACATTATTCGGATTTGCAAATACTACGGGTTTTCTAGGAAAGAGCTGGATCTTCTGTTCCATAGTCTTATTTTATCAATATCAGTTTTTGGTATAGAGGTCTGGGGATGTGCGTCGTATTCTAAGTATCTTAGTCAAGTAGATAAACTTTTAAAACGTGCATATAAGTATGGATATCTTATGTATCAGGTATCGATTGTTGATATATTAAACAATAAAGACAGAGATTTATGGGAGAAAATAACTACGGATCCCAACCATGCCCTGCAAGTTTTGCTGCCTCCTAGTCGTCAATTAGGCCCCGTTTACATGAGACCGGGACGAAGTCAAACCGGAATGAAAATTGAAATTGTCAACATGTTTACATGAGACCGGTACGAGGATCACAAAATCTTCAATTTATTCCCCTTGCCAGGCAATTTTCTTTTTCAGGGGGCTTTTGCTAGCATGTGTTGTTCCAATGTCAAGATTACAGCCGAGACCTGTCTGAAATGTATTTGTATTTACATTCACCCCGGTCTGAATCCATGCCGGTCTGAAGTCAGTCGGTTCGGTCCAGAAGGCGGAATGACTTGAGACCGGTCTGAGTTATTTTCGTCCCGGTCTCATGTAAACATCTATTATAGATAATACTGTGACCGAAACGAGATGGTCCCGGTTTGACTTCGTTCCGGTCTCATGTAAACGGGGCCTTAGAATTACGCAATCGCAAACATGAGTATGAACTACCGAGAGTTCGAACAGGAAGGTTTAAAAGAGTGTTCGTATTAAGATGTCTTTTTAACTTCATATGATATTTTTTAATTTAGAAATTTACTTCTTAGGAACCACATTAAACATTATAATAATGGTATTTTAGCTCTATTAATGAATAATATCAATACTAATACAGTAATTAGTATAAAAATTATTGATAAGTAAGTGCAAATTGTAAGCCCGCACGTTTGTTGTGAGGTGTTGCTTTTAATATTTTAATAAAGATTTATACATACATACTCCAAAAGTCTCGTACACCGCCGTAAAAGTTCGAAACGTCCAATCTGTGTAAAAGTCACAAGAATCCACGAATATCAATGCTTGCTATTTAAAAAAAAATTAAATTTGCGTTCATGAATAGGCAATTCCAGCTTTTGGTTTATGCGTGCAGGGGATGATGGGAAGTAAGGTATCATATTGCTGATTATGTGGACAAATTTCAACAAAAACTGCCGAAATAATTTCAATATTTACAAGTATAAGCTATCACTCCGTGTTTACACGGCCACCATTTTTATTTTTTCGGCATCATAATCAGCAATACGATACCTTACTTCCCACCATTCCCTGCACGCACAAACTAAAAGCTGGAATTACCTATTGAATGAAACTACTGAAAGACGTACTTAAGCTGGAGTTACACGAGCAACAAAATTACTGCAACTTGCAACAAAATCTGATTTCAACGCATGTTAAGTAGTGTTTTGTAATTTATGTGTATAACATTTTCAATTAACATGCGTAGAAATTAGATTTTGTTGCAAGTTGTAATGGTACTTTATTTTTTCCTGCGCGTAGGAAAGTACCAATTTACCATATGGGAAATCTAATAATACGGTAAGAGTTTTTACATTGATAGTACAAAAAGATCGATGTTTAGATACTACAAGATACAATAAAATTTACCAGAAATATTTTGTAATTATATTTTGTGTCAAACAACAAGACTACATCATCGCAATACCAGAAAAGCATCACCCCTCCTCCAAAACATTCAACTAGCAGTAGCAAACAAAGGATTTGAAACGGTCTTGCGAAAGACTGTATATATTCAGGCAAAATCAAATAATTTTTTAAAAAATAGGTACGCGCTGCGTACATGTGGGTAGCCTGCATTGTTGCTAAAGCTGGAGTAATACGAGCAACAAAATTGCTGCAACTTGCAACAAAATCTGATTTCAACGCATGTTAAGTAGAAAAGTCGACACATGTTGCCTTGTGATTTGTAATTTATGTGTAAACACTTTCAATTAACATGCGTTGAAATCAGATTTTGTTGCAACTTGCAGCAATTTTGTTGCTCGTGTAACTCCAGCTTTACTGAAATTGTATCCTCAGTAGGTATGGATTCTGTGTCGGAGGTCGGACTGCTGAATGGGGTCGGACTGCGGAATGATGAATATTCAGTAAAAAAAATTTAGTATCTATTTGGAAAAATATAATTGCATTTTACTGCATAGCTTCACCATTTAAAAAGTACTGAATAAGAAAGTGTTGCTTTATTAACTACAAAAAGTCCTAACAAAATTCTTAACTAAAAAATCCAATCATATAAAATGTCCGGACTTTCGAAAGTCCACGGGGCCCCACGTAAAGGTCCGAAGTAAAATATGAATAGAAACTACGGTTAAATATTCTCCCTGAAATTGCTGAATGCAGGAATTTCGTATATTCTAGGAACTCTAGATTCAAAATTTCCTGGCCGGGGAGAATACCCCTGGACTCCCATTATAAATACTTAAGTACAAAATACGCATTAATTGAAAATGGTTTATAAACATTCAAAACCGAAAGAAACATTCTTGCTAATTGTCCTAAAAGTTCAAGAATACGGAAGTCAATCTCTCAAAGAGCGCATAACTTAAGTTCTTTGACGACAAAAAATCACTAGGCCCCAAATATTAAATTTGCCCCGGGCCCCCAAATGTCTTTGTGTGCCCCTGCATGGAAATACCTTTTCCCCGGGAACCACATTCTCATGCATCGTCAACCAATCACCTTTCGTTTTGATAGTGAATAGCTTCGCCATTGAAAATAATAAGAAAATACCGCTTTAAGCTAAGTCCTAAAAACTTCCAACAAAATTCTCAAAAAGTCCAATCAAAGGTCCGGATTTTCGAAAGTCCAAAAATCCTGCACACTTTCTAGGAGTGATTTGCCCTTTGTTTGCAAGAAATAACGCGTGAATTGACTTGAATTTGCAAGAAATGAGTTCTGACTTCACTCAGACATAATCAATCAAAACATGATGATCGACTGGAAACTAAACAGGAGTCATTTAGCATGTTTTTGTCAGAGTTTATCAGGATTAATTAATTTGTGCAGGGTCACGGTGATTGAGCTTATTGTATTTTCGTATACTGAATGAAGTAATCTTCCAATATAGGGATAGCCGAAATGAAACGTGCAACCACGATGAATAATATTTAATGAAATTGATCATGAGACAAAGAATTTGTGCACGGTGAGATATATAGTTCAACATGAAACAAAGGTCATCTATACAGGGTGTCCCAACTGACTGAAAACCCAAAACGATTGAAATATCGTATTGTTAGAATTTAATGCCTCAGCACTCTGCTAAACCCACAAGTACATAGAGCTTGACATAAATAATTTTTATGAATAAAGAACTGAACTGTTGAAGAAGCTGCTTTAAATTCCCAAGAGCAGAAAATCGTGAGCTTTACGAAGTCGAAGATATTTTAATTTTTTAATAAGTCAATATTTAACGCATCTTTTCGTTCAGCTTAGTGCTAGAGTCATATGATTTATAACAATACGTTATTTCAATAGTTTTTTGGGACACCCTGTATTGTAGCTTTGAAGTTTGCCGCCGGATTTCCAGACCATCATGTCTTGACAGACTTGGGCATGCAGAAGTGAGACTTGTTAACAACTCTGCCTTTGCATAACATGCGTGTTGATTGGCTAGCTCATTTGGATACTTACTGCTCAGAGCACGTCAAAAGGTTTTGTATACCCTTTAAAAACACTGAGATTAAAATTTCCGGGTTACCCAGCTAACAGTGGCGGCGGAACAGGGGGGCTAGGGGGGCTAAAGCCCCCCCCCCCCGATAGTAAAAGTGGGGGGGCTAAGCCCCCCCAGAAAATTTTGTTTTCTCTGGAAAAATTTTGATAATTAAGGAAAAATGTAGGTTATTTTTGGAAAATTTAGGTATAAGGGGAAAAATTTGGGATTTTTGTGTAAAAATCGCGTATGTCCGGAAAATTTTTTTGTTATAGGTCCGGAAAAATTTTTTTCAGCCCTTTTCTTGTATATGTCCGGAAAAATTTTTCTACCCCTAAAATGGTACACTGACCGAAATTTTTTTGGCGACGTGGGGAGGGGGTCACGAAAAAAAAATTTAGCCCCCCCCCCAAACTGAAATCCGTTCCGCCGCCCCTGCCAGCTAAAATTCCCTTTTAGGTTAAATTTGAATATTCCTGGTTAAATATATCTCACTTGCTACTATACAATAGTCTGGTTATTGTAACCCGGAATCTGGCTATATTTGACCAGGACATCCTTGCCAATTTAACCAGGACATCCGGGTCAAGTTAACCAGACTATAATGGGAAAAAGGTCTTAACCAGGAATACTAAGTCTCTAAGTTAAAAATATCGAGATTTTGTTGGGCCTAAAAAAATACCTGTGGTTCCGGTTTCCCGACGACCCTATTTTTTTCTGCCGAGCCTATTATTTTTTCAACGCTATTGATCGCGCGACCCTATTTTCTCCGGGTGGTTGCGGGCTAACCATACAGCGTGCCAAAATTGCGTCTGTTGTCACACTAATTATTGAAACAAATTGCCTAAATTCGTCCATAGGAAATACGCATCTCTAATTAATATTGATACCGAAAATCGCCCAGCAAAAAACGGCCAAAACCATGAAAAATATATTAAAAAAAAAATTATTTCCGACCTACCGCCCCTATTTTTTTTCACGATATAAAACCGGAACCACGGGGTCCTTTTTTGGCCTTGGCATCTCACTCTTTTGATGTTGGTCTTGATGTTGGTCTTGCCAAAAACCACCAAATATGCGTTAGGAAATTAAATGATGACTACAGTAAAACCCTGCATTTAAGAACCTAGATTTCTCAAGTTAGCCTAAACAGGTTTTTGTGTAAATGGGGCTTACCAGGAAAATTAAACTAAACAGGTTCTTTAGGAAAGTATAGTATATGATTTATATAACTTATTCACAGATTATCTAAAAAATGACAGCATATGTAGTATATAGTCTATACCAACTCTGATATACACTTTAATGCTACACTGATTGTACTAACTTAGGACTTAGGACTTTTAAATTAAAATTTTTACTCTATTTGATAATATAAGAATCTGTTTTGAAATTCGAGCCTGAACATGCAGGTTCTTATTTTAAAGGGGATCTAAATAAAATATTTTAGCCTGAACAAGTTCTTAAAGTCTAGGTTCTTATGTGCAGATTTTTACTGTATATAGCCTGGCAATCAGAACTAGCTACCTATTACATTTTTTGCTGCCGAGATAAGGAATGGGAAAATCCGGATTTACTATTTGATTTATCTCATTGTAGGCTATATGCTGTATGAATTTTCAATTTTGTTTTGTTATTTTAGTTTAGTATAGTATAGTTGTGATTAAATAGCCAATTGTAAGTTATACCTTTGTAAGTGAGATTTACAATAGTATATATGTATATGTAAACAAAAACATTTAATTAATAAGGTTTCCAATACTATTATACTATGTTCATCGAAGTGTTTTTATAGAGTGTATCCAAGTGATACGACAATTTTCCGAACTCCCTTCCCCAGTGGGAAATTTATTTCATCCCTCCAGTAAACCAGTTGAGCTGCAGCTTTATTCGTAGACCGTGCGTGCACAGCAGTTTATATAATCGAAATCCTCTCAACTTAATCATAGCCAATAAAGACATTAAATACAAGAGTGGGGTAGATTTCAGGACAAATATAATAAACAACTCGACTGGAGGTCGCTATAATGCTATTAGTGCCATCTTTAGTAGATTTACTAATTTCGTTCAAAAATGTATGAACATTGCATACTCAAAACAACACGTAACATCAGTGTTTTGCTAGTATATGTAAAAGATACGGTGCACAGTATCACTGATCGATGTGTTGTCATGAAACGATGCGCACCCCAGAAGCTATTTAGATTACTAAAAACACATTCGATGACATTTCGGGTGACCTTGGAGTACCTTAACTGAAATTAATTTTCTGCTGCACCATGCGAATTTAATAATTTAATTTCCAAATTAATTTCTATGCATTGCTAACCATTTAGTAACCTCTACAGAGCCTTCCTAAAAGAGTTGTACTACATGTATATTTCGTAAAGCTAGAATATTATTTCTGTCAAATTCTAGGCGTTATTTTATCGATGCAAATGAACGTTGTTTGTGCTATTTTGACTCGCACATTTCCTCAAGATTCGTCTTTCCCCAGATTGCTTTAGGCCTCGAAACGTACGGCTTCTCGTACACCAAAATTTCGACCGGAAATAATGAATACAGGAAATCGTGTCAATGACCCGGTGGGCATATAAGAAACAGCCGCTCATTGACAAATCCATAAGGTTAGCAGGGCATTCTGTACGCAAACCGCACGCGCGCACTTCCCACTTCACCATTCACAATCAAAGCGAATAAAGACTATTGCCATTTGCGCAAATTCACAACAAGACCACGCACACTGTACTGGATTACAAGATGATGAAAACACAGTTGCTATCGAATTACTTCAATTTTAAGACGGAATCCAAGGAGGTTAGTAATATCGCATTAATTGCGCCGATAGTTATAGATTGCTCGCTCTGATATAAGACCAATCGATCAGCATGTTTACAAACCCAGGCGAACTTTGATTTCATAAAGTCGTATCCCCTTTCACAATATACAGTAAGCCTTTATAATTCATTTGCGCATTTATTAAATCATATTAAACTTCTCATTGTTGTACCACTATATTAAGTATATACTATATCTTAATATATACTATGTCTGTTATCAGTAGTAATTTGTGTTGTAATCAATTAATACGAACTGTTCCGATAACGTAGCTAAATTGCTTTATAAACTCGCGCAATTTTTTAACGAAATCACGAGCCTTCTTTTGTTGTAGATATGCTGATTGGGAATATACTGTTATCGATAAATACGCGGTTACCTTGCGGCTTGCGCGCATTTGTATAGACGTCATTTAACTTTGTCTAGGGATCTTAAACAAAAGCACTATAGGATTCTATTTGGCCCCTAGCCCTATTATAGTAAATTTTGCACAAACTTAATTAAACGATTTATGGGAGAAAATAAAAAATTAAAAAATAAAGATATGACGACAATAAATTTTCTGAACCTAGCGCTGAATAAATATACGTGCTTCCGTGCAAACAATACATTCTGTCGGATGTGATAAGAAAATTCTAATTAATCAATATGTACATCACATATACTTATTGTTTCATTAGCACAATTACAATAACATAACACTATACCCCTATGATATACTAGCTTGTGCTATAGAATTCTTTATCCGAAGACAATAACTATATTCTTTCAATATTACGCAGAAAACGTTAATTAGATGCGGTGCGCACACAACGTTAATTAGATTCGTTGCGCACACTTTAGACCAATACAAATGTAGTCTGTATGTAAACAAATGTATGGTATATTATTAACCTTGGGGCATTGTTTGTGTTTTCATTATAATTTAATCGTTGTATTTCAAAATGTAATACGATTGAATGTGAAAAGGCAAATGGTTTGGCTTCGAAATTCTATACTTTCTTGCACTGCGTGAAAACCTCGATGTTATATAAAGGTTTCATGAATTACCTCAAGGCTATATCCTTTGTGCATTGTCATATAAAGTTATTTGTGCAGGATTTTCAATTCTTTGCAACTTAACATAAACCTTGAGTGGAAATACATAGTTTGAGTGGATTAATATAAATTTGATATCAATAAATATTTTTGGCTTGAGCAGTTCCTGTATTATTGACGCAAATAGGATGTGAGTTCGACGCGAATGTATTTTTTTAAATTCCCGGCACATCTACAATTTATACTTACAGTATTTTGATTATTTGCTCTTCTACAATAACTATCTACAGATAACTTAAATGTACTATGTACTCGCATTATTAACATAAAATGTGTTATATATGTACTATTTAATATTAAACACTTGTATAGTCGTGTTTTTATTATATCATTCTAAAATGCTCGTGCAAACACGACTACAATAGATGCCGTCTCATCAGTATTCTTTATATAAAGAGTAAGGATAAAGAATATATAAAGAATACTAATTAGGATGGACTTTTACATAAAGAATACTAATGAGGATGAGTTCTATCAGGTATAAAGCCACTCGCGTGACATACCTTGCGCTATTGGCATCTCAGTCAAGTGGGATAAAAATGTCCATAAAAAAATGAAGGCTTCATCCCACCTGACCGGGGTGGACATTTTGTGCCAATTTTGATCTATAATATGGTATTGAACGGCATAATAGAAAAATAAACATTAATAGACTTAAACTGAAACTACTGAAGTCGTAATACAGGGCGCATTTTGTCCAATCACAACATGCAAAACGACGCCATGCGTTTACATAATAAGAAGTACATAATGTAAGACAGGCGACGTCAGGACGACGGTCAAACGAACTGTTTGACTGCAAATAAATGATTGCATGGAAATGTTGTCTTATATTTACTTTCGCATGAATTCAATACAGTTTCGAACGAGTAAAACCGCAGAGCTTTAGAGCGATGTTGATCAATTCTGCTAGAAAAACTACCTGTTACGGTTTGAAATGCTAGCGTACTATACGAGACGTGAAAACATGCATTTTGTCGTTGTCCACAGAGCTTGGACGACGTTTAAAACCCCTGCTAGACTTTTAATTATTCGTTTCTAACTTTCTGTTGTGCTATAGAGTTAATGTCAGTATTGGTAGCCGTCGTCTTGACATCGCCGTCCTACATGCGCGAAGTCCGCAAAAGCTATTCTTAAGAACGGTCAACCAACCGCCCTTTTTTTAACATTGTTTGCGTCATTTTAAACTTCTCAGCTTTAAGCCAAATCTTATGCAATATTGTTGCGCAAATTGATTGCACGATCTGTATATGGAGAAAAATAATCAGTACCAGTGAATTAATTAAGCAAAGGTCATTTATATTTTTAAAACGAGTATTAGTTCACCATCTACGTAATATTATAGTTCTGTTTTGCGTCCACTTATTGTTTGTGGAAATAATGAAGATTCCCTATATACATCGATTGTTGATTAGTAGATAAGCAATTAATTACATCTGTATAGCCCCCCTCCCGGGTTGTAATTCAGATATCTATAATTTGTAGGCGACTGTATTCGCTCATGCAACCAGAGGATCAAATTACCAAATTTAAATGGTACACCCGTTGTCTGTACTTATTATTCAATTAATTAATTCGATTAATAGAATTATTTTTTAGCAGTAAGGCCGTAATTTTATTAAGAGAATATTTTGTGTATGTTACGCTCAAAACTAGTGAATATACCTAAATTAATACGTTTCTCAAGTGGCAACTGGCAAGCGAACTTAAAAAGTATGTTTAGTGCTATATCTTTTAGATAGTACACGTACACCAATAAGAGAATTATATCTGAGGTTCAGTAAGTGTTGCTTATATTGCGCCAATTTTACAGCATCAATGATAATTGTATTTAAATTGACGATATTTTACTATTATTTTGTGTTTCTCAACTGCCAAATACATTTAAAAAGGTTGCTAACTGTGTAAGCTACAAAATAGAGCTAAAACGTAGCAATTTTGAGAGGAACGCCGAAAAGATTCTGGTCTTGAACACTTTGCATCGCAAATACCCGACATTGAAAAGATCAATACACGTTTGTTTATTTAATTTATGTAATTAATTTGTCACAAAATAAAGACCATGCAACAAAAACACAAGAAAAAAATTATATTCCCAATGGTGGGTTTTTAATCGTTTTTTTTTAAGTTTAAATTTTTAAAGTTTCAAATCATGTTGAAACCTGCACCGAAAAAATCATGGACATACTGAACCGAAGTCATTGTCTTATGTTTTTGTCTGGATTTATGTTGATTTTTAGAGTGTATAACTTTAGAGAGTGATGCCGAAATTGTTTCGCTCATTTCAGAGACTTAGCAATGAACAAAAATTAGCAACATTTAGTATGAAATACAATGTGTTTATATTGTTACGTAATGTGTCCATTGTTTCGTTTCGTTTTTGTCGTTTGATTATCTCTTGTAAAGTATAGGTCACTATAATATTGTAGTAATTTAATGTTGTCATAATGTATGCATGTAACCTTTTGTAGCATAGAATAGCCACAATGTGGAAATGCTATTAAACCATTATTATTATTTTTATTATTTATTATTATTTTATTTTTAGTGCATGGTACGGTGATTGAGCTCATTGCATTTTCGTATAATTAAGCAATCGTCCAATAGGGATAGTCGAGATGAAACGCGCAACCAGGACGAATGATATTTTGTGAAGTTGAGACAAAGGATTTGTGCACGGCGAGGGATAGTTCAACATCAAACAAAGGGTCTTCTATTTTGTAGCTTTGAAGTTTGCCGGTTTTGATGAATGTTATTGTACTTATATCGACCTTCTGCAAACATTATTGTAATCTATATATATTATTTACCAATGGTTTTATACTGATGCTATATTTTGTTACAATCAAGTCAAAAGTACAAAGTATCAGTGCCCGCTCAATTAATCATGTCTCTTTATTCTTTATGAATTTGACCGTAGTCGGTTACACAAGTACCTATTTCCGAATTCTTGGCACACAATTATGACCCGTGCACAAATTTGTAGTGCAAACAATAAACAATAAACAAAACTTCAATAACGGTATATTAGGTTTCATGCCTCAAGTGACTTATGATCGATGTTTCGCTTCATTCTTCATCTTAAGTGCTTGGACTCATGTGGACGGATCTTGAAAAGTCCGTCATGGCTGTGTGGACATAAATGGGTGGAGCCAATTCCACTTAAACGATAGGTCAGAGCAGGGACGCCGGAACGATGCGAAGGCAAGGGGGGGGGGCAGATTTTCGTGAAAGGGCACTTTTGAATTGCTATATACTAAGAGATGTTTGCAAAACATCGGGAGTTGAACTTCGCCTAATCATGTTTTCTATTTTTGGATGATAGGGGTGTGAGGGGGTTCTCCGCCAGGCAATTGCACTAACATTTCTGATAATTTGCTATTTCGCCATGGAAATCCTTTAAATTGAAAGGGCACCTTTGCCCCCCCCCCTTGCCCCTCCTGGTAAAGGGCAACGGGAGCGGCTGCCCCTCTTGCCCCCCCCCCTTCCGGCGTCCCTGGGTCAGAGGCACTGATCTGCAAGCCAGAAGTGGATAGTGTATCCGCCATATTGTGGTGATCACCACAATCTACAATCGACAGTCTACTGCATAGTGTTGTTGACACAGTAGAACAAGTTCGTACAGTTTCGGTGGGAAAGGATAATCATTGTCTGAATAAAAATGTATCAATAGCGGCCTCTTTAATTTGCCAGTGAGTAATTAATGAGGTGAAACCAAGGTGACTGCCACATAATGATACCCAGTATCCTGGTGTTTAAAACGTTCTAAAACTCATTAGGAGAGATAGGGGAAGCTATATCTTTCATGTTACATAGGAAAATACATTTGCTTGGTAATGTAGCTAATTCACACACGTCGTGATTTTCAGACATTGCAACAGACTTTAAAAATCTCATTTCATAAATACTTCGGCCTCGAAGTTAATTCAAAAAGATATTCTATCAGTGGTCAGAGGACATTGTTCAGGAAATTCATGATTACGAGTGATGTTTTAAGCGTGCTGATGGCGTCTCAAGTTTGTTAAAAATTATGTCTTCACTAAATTTAGCACTATAATACAGCTGAAAACGTAAGAATACAACCATGCCACTCCACGATGGAATAATGGAATATCTGAATTAAGGGGGACTTTCAGTTGAAATTTTCAAATTCTGCTGACGTATTTACACTGATAAAATATCACTCATCTGTTAAGCCTCGACACACCACTTAAGAAACCAGCAGGCTTGCCATGTTATGACGTCACTCGTAAAAAAACGCAATGCTGGTAACGCAGTAATGTTTCACCATCGCACAGCTTGATACAGAAGTCAGACAACTGTGCTATTTATTTTGTTTCAATTGAGTTTAACTGCCATTCTTCGTTGCATGGCTCTCGTTATGAAGCTGTCGACACATTGGAAAGGACAATTAATTTTGTTTGCATTACAAGGTCTTCCCTTATATATTTCGCATATGGACCATATGGTAACCTACAAGCCAAGGTCATTGCATTTCGTGTTTCTAAATTGACGTAAGGCTGTAAATTTCACGGAATTGAATCATGAACTCCAAAAGTGTTTTAAAACAGTAGCGATTGATACACCGGATAGAAAGCGCTTGTAATAAACTATTTGTATATATATATATATATATATATATATAAAATACACGCTTGTAAATAAGTTTAGTTGCTCTGAAGATGTTGTGAACAATACAACGAAACGTTAGCCAATAAATTTTATATTTTTGTTATGTCCGTTGTCTGAAAGTCATTTGCTGGCCAGGGCTTTAATTTTCATTTTCCAAAAATGTTATTCAGAATAGTGCATTTTGGCAGGACCTTTTTAAAACTATACAACTGGGGGGGGGGAGGGGAGGCCACAGCCCTCCCAGCCCCCATGGTGCCCCTTCCCGTCAACCATTTAGCCCCCCCCCCCCCAAGTCAAGGTCCCTTTTCTATAAAATACAAGTAAAACATATATCTCATAGAGCACTCCTGCTCGTGTTTTGAAGTGCCTATGACACGAAATTTCACCCCAAAGGTTTATGGTTGCATTATAAAGATAACTTAATAATTTCTTTTATAGAATTTTGGTAACTTGCCCCCTTTTCAAGATATTCAACTTTGTTTCATATGCAATATCACCGGTGTGACATCACATGATGAGTTTTCAGAAAAGTATAGTTTTCTTGACGAATATGTATCTAAAAAACTTAAAAATTCCCCTTGTATGTGTATTAATTTCATAACTGGTAATTAACCCTCTGTATTTGTTTGTAAAAATATTTTATTAAGGTAAAATATTGCGTTTTCAAAATGTCATTATGCGATGTGATGTCACACCGGTAATATTTGCATATGAAACAAAGTTGAATATCTTGCAAAGGAAGCAAGTTACCAAAATTCTATAAAAGAAATTATCAAGTCATTTTAAATGATCTTTACAATCCAATCATAAACTTTTGGGGTGCAATTTCGTGTCATAGGCACTTTAAAAAGTGTCTTTGAAATTAATCCAAGGTCATTGAACGAGGTTTCGTCCATCAATTGGTTGACCTTGTTAAGTTTTTGTTTACAGACGCAATTGACATGCGCTAATTTAAAACAATCGCAATCTGTCATCATGACCAGACGCTAACTCAAGTGAGTGCATGGAAAGCTCATTAATAGCTAAAAATATACCATAATAATTTCCCACCGACCCGGTCAAGGTCGGTCACTCGTTTCACACTTATACAATGTGATATTGATTAGAGTCCAGTTGTAATCGGATTGAACACATAGTAGGTTTTTTTTATCATTCTAGTACATCATTTGGTATTTATCATTGCTAGTTAATGATATGAATATAACTGGAAACACCTCGTATACTCATTAATATTCACGCATGAATAAATTAGCTAACCATATTATTTAATTTTGCTCCGGCACCTGCATGATAATACTGGATACCTGGTTAAGTGTATTGATCCAGTCCTAGAACTGGATCAAAATTAATACCCTTCTGCACTTTAAGTAGTTTTATTCGTATGAGATGTCATTTTGAATCCTCAATACGGACTAAACTAGATTTCAAGTCCGCACATAATGTCACATACATACATACATACATACATACATACATACATACATACATACATACATACAACTGGATCAAAATTAATACCCTTCTGCACTTTAAGTAGTTTTATTCGTATGAGATGTCATTTTGAATCCTCAATACGGACTAAACTAGATTTCAAGTCCGCACATAATGTCACACAACATACATACATACATACATACATACATACATACAT
>CACRXK020000614.1:60817-73906 GCA_902702795.2 Paramuricea clavata
ATATACATACATACATACATACATACATACATACATACATACATACATACATACATACATACATACATACATACATACATACATACATAAACTTTATTTAAACTCGAATTTACAGAATAGCATAAAATATAGCTACTGTAATATCTTCGACCCGATATAGTTAAAATTTTGACCCAGTCGTCACCTCGGACTTGACGAAATTGCGCGAACTTGAAATCTAGTCCAGTCTCACTTTCCATCACAGAGCCGTATAGTTAAACACAATGGTTAAGCACGAAGGCTACCTATATAGACTATATATATATACAGCAAATTCAAAAAAGGTTGTTCTCCTTAAACTCTAAGCGCGCTTTGTGAATGAATTGTTCTCATATAAAGGAGATATTTACCATGTCTCTACGAAATGGGCCCCATATATGATTTTTAAACTGATTAAATAATGCTCCCATTATGATTTTTAAGGCTTCGGCAAAGGACAACATTTTTTTAATTAGCTGAAAAGTTAAACACGCAGGCTATATACCCGCAAATTATTCCTCCCCCGCGGGTGTTCACGAATTACCTGAATGCGTATACATTTCCTGGGTATAGCTAGGTATATACGGCTCTGCGGAGCGGACGAGGAGAGTGGTCCACTCCTCATTAAATTCATCCAACCGGAAATTTGAAGCCAAACTTGAAGGCCAGTACAGTTTTTTCACGCATGCGAAGAGCGCGGCCAGTCAGTTAACATGAATATGTATTGACTATTGATGAGTGTCCAAAAGAAGATTCTGCATCTAATCAAGTTCAAATCGTCGTATTCTGAGCACACGGAACATTATTCAAAAAATTAAATCTATTAAATATTTACAAAATAAATGATTATTTGACCAGTTTATTTATGTTTCAATTTTACAACATGAACAATATGCCCGAAATTTTCAACAATTTTTTCAAACTAATAATAAATTCATCATCACAATACTAGAAGTTCCAAAAAACTACACTCGAACTAATTACATGAAACATACTATCTCCAATAAAGGAGTAGAAATTTGGTATAATTTGAACGAAGATTTAAAATCCATTAAATTTTACCAATCGTTCAAAAAACAAGTGTAAAAATTATTATCAAATACAAGAATAATAATACAGTATTATATTATTCATGGCGTCTGAAACAATGCTTCCATCATCATGCACTCCTAACTACGTATTTGTTGTATATATCTATATTATTGTAAAACTATATCACAACTTTCTTTAAAATTTTATGTACTATATATTAACTGACATATAGCTATCGTTTGAATTTAATATTTGTTAAAGGCTCCTAGCTCTATAGTATTCAACTGACGTTATACTGTATATTCTATCTTAATTATGTAAACAGGGCGAATTTTTAAATAAATAAATAAAAGTATTCTTGAAAAAACCACAGGAAAAAATAGAGGATATACGGCATGTGTTCCTAGGTCTAATAAATGTACAAAAATTCCACTCAAAATTATCATCTGCAAATTCCTTCAACAATGCCCAAAATCCCGATGTAAACAAATAAAGCTGAATAATTTATATTTCCGATAAAAGTCGGTTTATCCTAACGCTAACCTTTGTGACGTCATTTTCGGATACTACAATCAGAAAATCACCCGTGTTGTAAGCTCTTGCTCTTACATGTATCCGATACAAACGAGCTTATTGATTATTGGATTAAGTTGAAATATCAATAAAATGTTTCTATTAATACAAACGGGACCACATGTACTGTTGTTTAAAACCTCCAACGTTTGGTACGTAAAGTTTGAAAGCAGATTTCTTACATACGAACTGAAACAAATGTGTGATCAGATAGTAATACATTGCAGAAATATGCACGATAGTGCGAGACCATTACTGAATTCCGGCAAAAACTCCACCTTTACTGATCAAATTTTAAATTTTATTTATCTGAACAACCGAATCCCATAGACGTACTGAAGGAAAAAATAGGGGCGGCCGAAAATGTTTTCCTTGCGGTATATTTCCCAACAATATTTGGTTATATGGTTAGAGCTCGACAACTGGCCTCTGTAGCTAAGGCCGCAGGTTCGAGTCCTGCCAAAGGGCCTATATGCATTTTTGTTCTGACTGTTCTAACTGTTCCTGGTTAGATATAATAAATGCATGCAGGGTTCATATACAGGATGTATCAAAATAAACGCAATTCATCTTTTGTGCTTAATAACTTTCGAAATACTATTTCTAGTTAAACGCTTTTAGGCTTACTTCAAAGCCTGTTCGTTTCTCTTTCAAACAAACTATTATCCTTGTCTCCAATGCTAGTAATAATTGCACAGGAAAAGATTTAGTAAAACCTATCATTTTTAGTTGCTGTTTAATTATGCAAGTTTACTATGTTATTGTTTAGTCGGTTTAAATGTTGAAATTTTCTTCTTTAAACTTTAATGTTGTCGTCACTACATCTGGAAAACCGCGTAAGAACAAATTAAAAGTATTTTAAAAGAGACCAGGTTGTTTGAAAATCCTAAACGAATGCTAAAAGTCGTCAAAACATTCTGGTGTCTGAGCCAGAGTGTCATCGAATTGCGATGTAATGTAAACAGAAATTATAGCAAGTTGATGTCAGTCAGCTTAGATGGTCCAAGCCAAATTATATCGCATTTGAAGTTTCAAACTGAGTTAAAAATAGTGGAAGAAAAGCCGTAATTATACTTATTGTTATAATCCATTTAATAAAATGCAACATTTTTTTGTTTTAATGAAAAAATCAGTTATTTTCATGAGAACGATTTGTTATTCCATCTCAATTTTTTAATCTCCAATCGCAATAACGTAAAGTATTATTACCCGCGAACCAATGAGTCAAATTTAAGAAACAACCCACTGTTAGAAAGCTGAATGGCTACGCTTTAAAATGAATGTAAACTTTAACGTTTTCGTCTATTATTTGTTTAGCAATTTACATTTCAGTCGAGGATTGCGCTTTTTTTGATACACCTTGTAGTCTCTAAGATCAAAAAATATTCAAAGACTTTCACAGATTTTTCTGCCTATTTTCAAAGACTTTTCATTATTTCAAAGAAATATGCTGTCGAAAAATTGCGAGTATAAGTACCATTTTTATCCGGTAATTAGTCTCGTCAACTTACATCCTATAAAATCTACCTTTTCGTCGATATTTGCGAAAATCTTGCTTCGATCAATCTCTTTTATTAGCTAGGAAATCGTATAATCAAATACTCACTGAAGAATTTAAAGACTTTTAAAGACTTTCTTCCCTTTTTCACACAATTCGAAACGCTTTTCAAAGACGTTAAAGACCTGAATTCAAATTTAAAGACTTTCAACGATTTCAAAGACCGCTACGAACTGAAATGTTTATCAGTAAATTTCCGCTCGATATCTGCATCTACTGTATATACAAAAACCCTTATACACTGTTAAATCTTGTTGCTCTTCTCTCCGGTTGCTTTCAAAATTTGTGTTCCAAAAAGGAAAAATGGAATTTTTATTTGGAACTCGTTTCTTATTTTATTCCATGAAGTTTTGGAAGGGATTCCACAGACGCAACCAAATATTTTTGTTCTCGTTTCCAGGATTTCTATGACAGATATTCGACCAAAGACATATATCCAAGTAAAGACAGATTCTCGAATAAAGGTATCTTTGATGTCTTCACCGCAGACTTCCTAGAACAACTGTCAAATTTGGAGCCTTCAGTAAAACAAGAAGATGATCCATGGACAACATTTGATCCCTACCCTCTGGGATTTTTTGACGACCTTCCCCTCTCTCCCGATGCGAAGAAGAAAATGAGACGACCGCCTGATGGCTACTTGTGTCATCTGTGTTTCTGCAAGGGACATTATATTAAAGACTGCCCTCAGGTAATGTATAGAGGCCCCCATACACTTGCAATTTTGCTGTCGATTTTTCCTGTCGTGATGTGATGGCGACATGGAAGCGCCAGTGTAAACACCCTGCGATTCAGGGGCTGTTTAGGTGGTTCCGCTTACCCGGTGTTTGCATAATTTATTTGTGTCGAAATTCTTCACTGCGGCCAAGAGCTAAAAGTTTGAAGGAAAGCGTAATAATAATAATTTGCTAGTGCAGTCATGCCAGACACATCACACATGAGTATCTGTAGAGGACAACGTTAGGCTTTAAGCTAAGGACACGAAACGATTTTTAGAGATAGGAATTTCTAAGATATTGCAAGTTATTTAGATCTATAAATTCAGTCACATAGTATAAAATTAGTCAGAATAACAACCACACTTTAGCAAACGATGACACCATGCGTTGTAGCGGTAAAAGGAGACTTTTAAGTGGAAACGTTTGTTCGAAAAACAAAAAGAACCTTCACGATTTCCGAGCTTAAAGATAAAACAAACTATAATTTTTTAGGGGGGGCCCAAATTTCCGAAGGGGAGGCCACATTTCCTAGGAAATATGGCCCGGGGGGGCAAATTTCCTAGGAAATTTGGCCCGGGGTGCCAAATTTTCGGGGGGGGGGGGCAAATTTCCTGCGACACCGGGTTCAATGAAGTGTGAAGTATGTTGATCAATTGAAATAAGTTGCATTTCCTGATCTAACAAAATTGCTTGGTACAAATTGTATGAAACTCCATGCATGTTTAGACAAAAAAAAATGTTGTTTAATGCTATTAATCGTCTTCTTCCACTACATAACTTCTATAGCGCGTTCCTAATTTCGTTTAAACAATGTTTAAAGTTAGATAAACAGCCCCTCAACTGCAATTCCAGTGCAACTTCACTGCTTTCGATCGCGTTCGAAATTTATAGAAACTCGCTGCGATTTTTCAAAAAGATGTGAACAAAATACTACTGTGCTTTCCTTCAACGGCAGGCGTTGGCACCTTCAATAAAGGCATTTATCAAAGCCAAGCAACATAAACTTATAATATCTAAAATTCTTCACTTTCACGCTGTTTTTAAAAGCAATATCGCTCAGGTAAATCTACTGTAAATGTAGTTAACTAACAAAAACATATGTGAATAGGGAAATTAATTCTATTTCAGAACCATCCTCAGAGATACGAAAAACTAGTTTCATATTAATCTGACACTGCAATCGAGCAACAAAAAATTCGTTGGCTCGAGCGGGATTTGAACTCCATCTTCGGGTATCTAGACCGCCGCTCTACCTATTGAGCTATCGAGTCAACAAGCGTTAAGTCGTCACGAAAATATTTCGTGCACTTAAATTGGATAAGACTCGCTACCAATCCCTGTTGACTCGACCGGTAGAGCGGCGGTCTAGATACCCGAAGATGCGAGTTCAAATCCCGCTCGAGCCAACGAATTTTTCGTTGCTCGATTGCAGTGTCAGATTAATATGAAACTAGTTTTTCGTGTCTCTGAGGTCGAGGATGGTGCTGAAATAGAATTGAAACACCGCGCGTCCACTAAAACAAGCGTTAAGTCGTTACGAAAATATTTCGTGCACTTAAATTGGATAAGACTCACTACCAATCCCTGTTGACTCGATAGCTCAATAGGATTGCAGTGTCAGATTAATAGGGAAATTAATGTATATAAATTTCCACTCGATAATTTCTAGCTACAATACCCTTCATATTATTAATGGTTGTGCATTATTCAAACAGGCACGACCCAAGGGCGAGGGATTGACACCCTATCAAGGCAAGAAAAGATGTTTTGGTGAATACAAATGTCCTACATGCAAACGAAAGTGGATGAGCGGGAACAGCTGGGCTAACATGGGACAAATGTGTGTAAAATGTCACATCAACGTCTATCCACACAAGCAGAGACCGCTAGACAAACCTGACGGGCTTGACGTCTCAGATCAGGCGAAGGAACATCCACAACATTTGTGTGAAAAATGCAAGGCTCTTGGGTATTACTGTCGCAGGGCGCAGAATTAAGTCAGAAAAATATGTAAAAGTAATTAACTTGGTCGGGTAAAAGCCCACTGGTCTGACAAAGTATACTGGATAGCGCTGGCACTGTTTAGCTGGTGCATAAAATAACAAACATGCATTTTTGTGATACCCTAAATTATCAAGGTCGAGGTAATTCCGGATATCACAAAAACCGAATGACTGTTTTAAAATAACTCTTTTGACAATGATTTGTCGCACGAAATTAAAAACAACAAAGAAACACAGTAAAAACAATTTACAATGCACAACAACAGTATAGAAATATGAGACTCAATTATGTATTAAAGTTCCGATAAGTCTGCATTTTCCACAAAAAACATTGACACAAACGCCTTTCGTTCACGTTGTTAGTCCATGTTGCCTTTCCTGTTTTCATTCGTATATGTACGGTAAAGCTGCCGCTTGTTATAAAACTACATTCCGCTGATTCAACTAGCAGATAACAATGTTTTCTGTAGGTGGCGTGATTAAGAATACAGATACACTTTGTAACGGCTAACGTCCGGCTACAATTTTATACAATCTCATTCAAAGATGTATTACAGTCCGTTTGCACATGTCAGCTTTGTTTACATTTTTGTATCCAAATAATGAACTATATCTAAATGAAGTAATGAACAGCTATATATATTTTCCTGCTAGAGTAAAATAAACTATCAAGGTAGCACATTCAGGCTTTCTAAGAACACAGAATCTTAAACATTTTCTTCCATGAGCTATAAACTCCAATTTACGCATGCGCAGAGCGGACTGTAACGTTTCTTTAATTTCCAAGTCGGTTTGGAAAATAGTATGTTACATTATAAAATTAAGGATTTTTATACAGATCTTTTTCAGGCGAATTAATTAGAATATTCGTTATTTTTAAATGCAATTTTTACTAAAAGTATAAATAATTTTAAGTGGACGAAATCTGTTTAGTTTGAAAAGATTAACAGACTGTCTTTTATACTAAATTATAGTTTTAACGAAACTGACAGTCAAAACAAACTGAAATTGTTTTGAGAATATTATTTTTTTAAACGACGCGTATTTACGTTTAGAAGAAAAAAGAAGAAAAAAATATATCAAATTTAGATACATAGTTGGTGTATAAATTCAAAAATAGGGAGTGATTCCATTAAATAAGATTGCATAATTATAATATATGTTTTGATAATTATAATATATATTTTGATATATAAATTTTTAAAGTAGAAATATAATTTGTCAAATAGAGGGATAATTTTTGCCAGAGTGCAGTATTTGATTTTTAGACAAAAATAGGTCGAGAATATATATATTTCTAGTTCCATCAGATAATTATTTTAAATGTACCATAGTATAGAATTTATGAAAGATGTAATTATATGAGATATATTTTAGAACAGATTTAATATATACCACAGACCCTGCATACTTATTTTTAAATAACTTTAAAATCATTTTGTAAAACATATTTAGAAAAAATTATAAGAAATAATATAGAAAAACACGATTGTATAAATTAATTGGGTAGAAATAAAGTTTACATAATATTTCCAATATGGACAAATTGTAGTACAAATAGTACTGTAGTAGATTGTAATTTCAAAGGAGAATAAATTTATTTGTATACGATACTCAGTAGTTTGAAACTATATTTACTGTCGATGCAATGGAAGTGTTGATAAAATATTGCATGAATCATTTCCTCAAGTTGATCAATTCATACGAATTCAAATTTCATTTTACTTCCTGTGCGTTTCCTATTGGTCAATCGGTTCTGAAACGAGATCTAATTGGCTCATCTAAAAGTAACAGGAAGTTGATCAATTTTCTATCAAATGAATTGATCAACTTGAGGAAAGGAATTGGTGCAATATTTTATCAACACTTCCATTGCATCAACAGTAAATAATTGTTTGTAATAATTTAAATGAATGCAAATGGCAGTATAATTTAAGCTGTTGTTCTACATTTTTAAATCATAATATGGAAATAATTTATTGTCTTTGCATTCAATGTTTTTCTTTTCCGTGTTGGTCTGTAATTTTTGTCAGGTTGGTCTTCTCATATAGGACTCATGTCCTGCTGACCACACCCTAAATCATAATTTTAATATGTATAACCATTTTGTATTTTTATATATGGTTGTAAAATGTATAAACAAATTCCTATCCAATTACTCTTAATTGGAGGTTGCAATTTAAAAATGTAAAACTGCATGACTGGCTCCCAAACAAAATTTTTTTTCAATTTTTAAGGTAATATAAAGAGAAGGCATCCAATGACAAGTACAATTTTAAGTTTGAGTAGTAATGGCAGTCATAAAAGACTTGAAATGCATATCATATTTCCCAACATGGCACTTGCATTCATCTGTAAGTCTCAACAAGTACATTTAACACTGATCTGTTTATCACGCAGCCTGAAACTTACCATAAGTTAGCCGAGTCAGTGTAAGAATTTTGTGAGAAAAACTAAAACAGGAGGACGTCAAGTTCAAAGAAAGAACCCAGATCTGAATGGAATTTATTCAATTTCTCATTAAGCCGCAATGCGCCCCAGTGCACCCTACTTATTTTTTTACTTGTCTAACACACCAGACGATTTTAATCATCAACGGGAAATCTCTGCAGCTTAATGGCTTAAACGTCAAAATTTTGTGGATGTACCAAAAATATCCCAAATACAGAAGTGTAGGTTAGCATCCCCAATATTTCCTTTTGTAATTCGTAGGAATTGTGGGCTAGACTATATAAAACTGCAGTCATTGTGTCACTGTTTAGGAGATTGACTTTTTGTTAAAACTGCTCTCGGGATGCAGGAAATAACGTTTCTAAGTATCCAAGCTCTAGATGCTAAAATTTAGTTTGGATACCAAACTGTGAACGACTTGTATCCTGACTCTATGTTCCAAAATTTTAAATGTTAGGATGCTAAATGCTTGCAGTGGTTCCCCAACAGCTTTGAATGCTATGAGTCAGCCTTCTTGAAAAATATTTAATATGGTTATTTGATTTTCAACTTGCTGGTCTAGTTGTCGAGTCCTGTTGTTATTGTTATTGAGACATGTACAGATGTTTATGGTACAATAACCAGTATCCAGAAGTAGGATGGATACTGGATTCTCAGATGGGACACTAGAACTTTGAATCCTGGTATCACAGTGGAGTCCTGAAAAAAAAAATTCAGACCGCGGGGTCTGAATTTTTTTTTTCAGGACTCCACTGTGATATATAAACTATAGCATTTGAATAGCAATTAAGTCACTTGCAGCCAGGTTCACAGTGGCAGTAAAACAGGGTACATACATTTTTTTTCTGTGTTGGTGTAGTGTATTCAGGTGAATATGATATTTGTGGTGTTACTCTGAGTGTATATCCACACCGGGCGAGCTTGAAAAATATGCCCGGCCACGGTGGGATTCGAACCTACCACCTTTGGAATACTAGCCCAATGCTCTTTAAAAAAAATCATATTACTAGAATACATTTTGGTATCGAAGGAACTAGATTCTGTTCCGAAATATCACTTACTCGAACCGTCCTGACCGCGTAGCTCAGTTGGAAGAGCATTGGGCTAGTATTCCAAAGGTCGTAGGTTCGAATCCCACCGTGGCCGGGCATATTTTTCAAGCTCGCCCGGTGTGGATATACACTCAGAGTAACATCACAAATATCATATTCACCTGAGTACACTACACCAACACAGAAAAAATTCATATTAATAGAATACATTGGTATCGAAGGAACTAGATTCTGTTCCGAAATATCACTTACTCGAACCGTCCTGACCGCGTAGCTCAGTTGGAAGAGCATTGGGCTAGTATTCCAAAGGTCCTAGGTTCGAATCCCACCGTGGCCGGGCATATTTTTCAAGCTCGCCCGGTGTGGATATACACTCAGAGTAACACCACAAATATCAGGGTACATACATGTCAGAAAGAGTGAAATTCAAGGACTTTCAAGGACATTCAAGGCCATGTATCAGCAAATTCAAGGACTAAATACTGAAGAAGAAGGCGTTAGAAATCAGCAAAATCTGACGTTGAATTGTTCAAAACGTAACTTTATAATGAGGTCAGATATGAACATGCAAAATCAGTTCAACAAAATGTCCACCTTGAATGTCAAAAAATTTCAGAAAATATCCAAAAACTAAAGCAAGAAGAATTCAAGTACTTTCAAGGATTTAGCAAGCAAGAAGAACTAAAGCAAGAAGAATTCAAGGACATTCAAGGCCTTGAATTTTTGTTTTCAAATTCAAGGACATTCAAGGACTTTCAAGTTTTGTACGAACCCTGGTAAAAGGCTATGTTGGCCGTGCTATTTTGGTAAAAAATAGAAAAGCACGGCTACTTAGATAAAATGAACACGGCTTCATTATTTACATAAAGCCCTGTTCCATGTAGGTTCATAAAATAGAGTCGGTTGCTACTTATAACAGACACAATTTCCTCCAATTTCCCTTCATGCCCAACAGCCCAAGAGTTGTTAAAATAACTTATTTTAATGTCAGTGCAAAATATATGAGCGTATCCTCACCTTGTATTTGGTTGCAAAGCATAGAACAACCACAGGCATTGTCTATCAGGGTCTAGATGGGGGGGGGGGGGTCTGAAAATCAGTAAACAGTAAAATTTTTGGTATTTTAATGGTAAATCTTTGAAAAGTAATAAGTTCTTTGTATGTTTGCATGGCGATAAAATATATGATCGTTTTGTTTGTGGAAACACCACGTAAATTTATTACTGCAAAGCTTTCGATCCGTAAGCCCGGATCTTCATCAGTGCTAATAATATGTGAAAAGTGTTCTGAAACGATAAACAGTACCTTTTTCCTCACGCGTCACTGTAAATTTTTAGTGTTTTCACGACTGACGGTAACCGAAATTGAGTGAATCACGATATACCCCATCAACACCATGTATTGTTGGCAAGCATTTACAACAGGTCAATATAATTTTTGGTCATTCAAGCTAGGTAATTGGCATGTACACATAATGAAAATTCAGAAACACGCCCAAGATCTAAAAGACCCTGCTTGCTGTGTTGCCGTTAGATTTCTGAACGGCTATTATACCATAATTTTAATTAAATAGCAAAAAACTATTGCCGCCCCTCCTCGCAACTTGGTCATTTGCCTTTTGTCAAATCCTGGCTATCGGCCACATCTAGAGTCCAGAAACATCATCGCCCAACCACATTTTTACCCAAAGCATTCATTTCTGCAAAAATCCCACTCTGAACGACATGCAAACATCTTCGGCAAATTATTCCCTCACTGCATTCTGGTCATCAATTAAGAGATCTTCATAAAACAGCGGGTTCAACACAGCCTTGAAGTTTGGATTCTTGATCTGATGGTATACATCTCTAACAACTTCTTCTAATTTCCCATTTCTGTTACCGATGAAGAGGATATTTTGTAAGTATATAAACATAACTTAGTATCTATAGATACGACAGGTGAATTAGAACTATTTATAATAAACATTATTATATATTCATGTTTTTGCTCGCTACTCTGGTTTTTATACATAATTTAATTCGCTGGGAAAAGTATGCTGTCTTGGAGTGCCCACTAGTTACAATTGATTTCACAAACTCTGGCTAAAACTTTTCTGATGTTGGTTCGGCAAAGTTTACATGTACAGAGTTTTGACATGGAGGGCGGTACCAGGTGGCACGCCCAGCACTCCCACCTGGGACTCATGCCAAAGCCATGCAATGTTTCCACCTTGCCCAGGGGATAGCGCTGGGGCACAAAGAGTTAAACTGCGTTGCACCTTGATACGCCCTACTTTATTATTTTACTCTGTCTAACGCCAAACGATTTTCCTCGTCAGGGGGAGAGTGCTGCCACTCGAAGAATCAAGAGTAATAAAAGTTTACACTATTTAATATCAAAGAAAATATATCATTACCCAGCACTTCAATATTTCCTCGATCAACCGCAGGATGCAAGATTGGCGTTATAAATACCACCTTTTGAAATCCAACTGGGTAGGAAGTCGCAGGGAAAAATTGAAATACAAATGCTCGGCCTAATATGGAACCCAGTCTTAAAATAAAGTTCAACTTTTATACTTGGTTCTTTCGTGTCAAAATCAACAACTCTCGCTTCACCGTTTGAAAAAGTGCGTATATTTTCTTTTAGTTTTTGAAAATCCATCATTAGTTAATCATTTGCCATGTTTTAAACCTGAAATTCTAATAAAAAACATAATTTCCTTCCAACCGTTCGAAATTTCCTTATTTTTGAAAAAATTTCCTTGCAATAAAAATTATTGAATTTTACCTAATGGATGAGTTGCCGGTTTGCAAGCCCCTTTGTTTTGCGCGGCCAATTGCCCCCTGGTGATCCCATAATACATTGCATTTGCAAATAATACAATGTATTATGAGATCGCCAGGGTTCAATTGGCCGCGCAAAACAAAGGGGGTCTGCGAACCGGCAACTCATCAATTTAAAACTGATTTTATAGTAATTTATCTCGAATAACAGGGTATTTCTTGTTCTAGAAGGCACATAGACGTTGCACGAGTTGAATTATCAAAGGGGAGAGACAAAGAGTTTACCTAGATTAACACAAAGGAGAATAAGAAGAGGGGTCTGGGAGTCCTCCCCCAGAGAATTTTCAGATTTTGCATCTCGCAGACAAGATTTTCAGCATATTTTGAAGCGCATTTCCCTGGAAATTGCCGTATTCTTAGGATTTTGTAGAAATAAGGCAATTTCCTTCACATTTCCTTCAATCTTCCGAAATTTCCTTCAAATTTCCTTCAGATTCGAATTTCCTAATAATTTCCTTCAACTAGTTCAAATTTCCTTCAAAAAGGAAATTTCCTCCAAAATGGAAGCACTGGTCATGTGGCCACAAAATTTGCAAATTCCTTGCAAGAAGCTCTAACATTCCTTAGTTTCCCCCGTAAACTCCTTAAATTAATTAATAAATTAGATTATGTCAATTAATTAACATTTTTATTAAAAATAATCCAAATTTGGCAGGGCTGCAAAATTACCGCTGAAAAAGGAATTAATTACAATTACAATTACTTGCTTTCAATTACAATTACTTGCTTTTTTCCTATCACCTTCGGGACATTTCAACTGGTTTTTGTTTACCAAAACCTCGTTCTAATAACATGAAAAATAGTTTCATGTTATTTGCCCCGGAGGGGTAGCGGGCCGGCTTTAGGGGTTAGGGG
>CACRXK020000615.1:0-68454 GCA_902702795.2 Paramuricea clavata
GTATACTTGCTATCAAAAAGCGTATACTTGACGCCAAACGTTGGGCTATATATCAAACTAAAGTTATTCAAAATTGCTGTTCGGTGTGGAAATTTCAAGACTTCAGCAAAAAATAAATATTTTAAAAATACAAAAACAACTGCCATTGGGCCAAAAATGGTAAATTATAGTCTTGAAATTTCTATACCAAATTGAGTTTTTCAATAGCTTCAGTTTCATATACAGTACAGACAACATTAGTGTTAAATATTTCTGCTGCAAACCCAGAAAAACAATAAAAAAGGCACTGACTTCACTTTGAGCGACCTCGGTCCCAGGGTCTTTCTTAGAAACGCTGATATTTCCACTTTATAAATTTATATTTCGATTAATCGTCAAGTTAACTTGCTGCAGCTAAAAAGTTAACTTGCCGCAGCTAAAAAGTTAACTTGCCGCAGCTAAAAAGTTAACTTTCTGCAGCTAAAAAGTTAACTTGCTGCAGCTAAAAAGTTAACTTGCCGCAGCTAAAAAGTTAACTTTCTGCAGCTAAAAAGTTAACTTGCTGCAGCTAAAAAGTTAACTTTCTGCAGCTAAAAAGTTAACTTGCTGCAGCTAAAAAGTTAACTTTCTGCAGCTAAAAAGTTAACTTTCTGCAGCTAAAAAGTTAACTTGCCGCAGCTAAAAAGTTAACTTGCCGCAGCTAAAAAGTTAACTTTCTGCAGCTAAAAAGTTAACTTGCTGCAGCTAAAAAGTTAACTTTCTGCAGCTAAAAAGTTAACTTGCTGCAGCTAAAAAGTTAACTTGCCGCAGCTAAAAAGTTAACTTTCTGCAGCTAAAAAGTTACCTTGCTGCAGCTAAAAAGTTAACTTTCTGCAGCTAAAAAGTTAACTTGCCGCAGCTAAAAAGTTAACTTTCTGCAGCTAAAAAGTTAACTTGCTGCAGCTAAAAAGTTAACTTGCTGCAGCTAAAAAGTTAACTTGCTGCAGCTAAAAAGTTAACTTGCCGCAGCTAAAAAGTTAACTTGCCGCAGCTAAAAAGTTAACTTGCCGCAGCTAAAAAGTTAACTTGCCGCAGCTAAAAAGTTAACTTGCCGCAGCTAAAAAGTTAACTTGCCGCAGCTAAAAAGTTAACTTTCTGCAGCTAAAAAGTTAACTTGCTGCAGCTAAAAAGTTAACTTGCTGCAGCTAAAAAGTTAACTTTCTGCAGCTAAAAAGTTAACTTGCCGCAGCTAAAAAGTTAACTTTCTGCAGCTAAAAAGTTAACTTGCTGCAGGTAAATTCAAAAGTCTTCACCGGCAAAAAAGAAAATTATTCTGTTTTTAAATGACTTTGCTATGTTAATATAAATTTCGTTGTGCTTTTATAAATACAGAAGCAAAATATAAAAGAAAGAAGCGTGACCCTTATGGGCCAATCGTAAGAATCATCAAAACTACTTTGGCTCTCTGTTTAGCGGGTTTTCCATTTCAAATTTCGTATATTTTATCGAAAAAGTCCCTGTATTTTCGCTGTATATTTTCGCGAATTTGCGATCAAATTCTGTTCACATTTGTTCTTGTTTTCAATAGCGTGGAGTAGCGATTCTCCGATTGGTTAATTCACGATTGTCGTGAGAACTGCACATTTCATCAGTAATTCTAATAAAGTTAACCGTCGTTTCACTGTAGTAATTTTATAAAACAATTACCAAACGGCTTTCCCGTGCAGGATAGCATGATCCATGCAATTGGGATGTTGCTCGACTTTCGGAAAGCATAAAAATACACTCGCCTACGGCTCGTGTATTTTCACGCTTTCCGAAAGTCTCGCAACTTCCCGCGTGCATGGATCACGCAATCCTGCACGGAAAATCATTCGGTATTCCTTTATTAAGAGTATATTACTGTGGAAGATATAGCGGCTCAACTAAGGTGACGTGAGCAAATTCAAAATTTCATGATTTCACTAAAACATACCTTGCCATGTTCTTGGAAAGTTGCTGCATGCAAAGGCGTCCACAGACTCCCGGCGTTTTGTGTGTTTACATCAGCTCCACCGTCCACTAACGTCCTTACAACATCGTAAAATCCCCAGAATGCAGCTATAAAACATGAATTGAACAATATAAGCTCATGCGACTCACATGCAGGCTTAAACGGTTAGGGTTTGAAAAGTGTGGTATTCGGGTAATTGGTGAAAGCTGCGTGTGCATGGAAGGCCAATTACTCTACCATGCATGGGAGGCCTTACATTTTACGGTATACAGCATACAGCTTCAAAAAAGTTGTACTCTAAACCTTAAACTCTAAGCGTGCAAAGCATAATGGGAGCATCATTTAATCATTTTAGAAATCATACATGATATCTCCTTACAAGAACAATTCATTCCCAAATATACTGTAGCTGCAATATTCAACTACTAAGCTTGAAACTTGTGCTCCCATTAAGCTGTGCGCGCTTAAAGTTTAAGGTTTATAGAGTTAAAGGTTTGCAAAGGACAACCTTTTCTGAATTAGTTGTATTGCCTGCGTGTTTAACCATAGCCTATCGAAGGGAAGACGTCTGTGAAACTAATTAGAATAACAATATAACTCATTATCTATGTTAGTCAACGTTTATTCATAACTCTGGTCCTTCACCGTCACGTGTGTATTGTGATTTTTGTCAAACCCACCTATAGCAATTTCCAAATTCCCTATTGTTCCAGTCATGGATAGGTAGCTTTCCTAAAACATTGCTATTGGTTAGTTGGGAAAATTCGGAAAAAAATACAATACAAACACGTGACGGTGAAGGACCAGATTTATGAATAAACGCTGACTAACATAGATAATAATATATATAAAAATATTACTCGACTGTGATTGGTTGATTTCAGTGCAGTTAATCCCAAAGAGCAGTGTCATTTTCTGTAATCACAGTGCAATTTTCTGTAATCACAGTGCAAAAATCTGTAACAAACTGATCTGATTTGTGGAAAAACAATGTGATGATAGAATCAATCAAGCAGTTTAAAGCAGTTTAAAGATTTCACAGATTGCTCCAAAACAAAACAAACACGGCGCCGCGCTACATAAAGTAAAAGTTGACTTCGGTTGGAAAATATGGCTTTTATCTTTTTTTTTTTAAATGGAAAAGCCTTTGCCTTAAACAAGGCAAACAGAACTTACATATAGTTGAGTGGAGTTTTCAAGCTGTTAGCGTTGTATAATGTGATTTAGTATAATTACATAGGTGATTATTGAATATTCTCCACGCTGATTGGTTGCCGTTGAGGTGATTTTTACGCGATAATCACCTAAGCGATTTTCAAAATGGCGGCCGAAGCCGTTTTGTCAATTAAATGACGAAGAAATGTCTATTTTTTTATTTTTTTTGTAAATAATCACCTATGAAATTATACTAAAACAATTATTCACCTCAGGCTCGGTGATTATCGTGAATAAAAACCTCGACTTCGTCTCGGTTTTTATTCACCGATAATCACCTCGCCTTCGGCGAATAATTGTTAAATAACAAAGCCAGGAAAACTTTGCCAGTGGAATGTTCGCTATACATAAACGTAAGTTAAAACTACAATTGTCTCAAACATTTTTATGTAAATTATTAATAAGTAATAGCATGGTTTCTCATGAAACTTGGTTTCTCATGCACTCGTGAGTTTTGAAAGACCTCAAATAGCACTCGTCCTCTGGACTCGTGCTATTTTAGCACTCGTCCTCTGGACTCGTGCTATTTTGAGGTCTTTGAAAAACTCACTCGTTCATGTTATATCCAAATTGCACTCGAAACCATGGTACTAACCTATACTAATGAGTTATATTGTTATTCTAATGAGTTTCACAGCCATCTTCCCTTCGATAGGCTATATGGTTAACTCGACGGAGGAGAGAGGCCATGCACGCTGGATATGCTTGCAAAACTCTCACTTGTCAACTATCATCGCCTTGGACATTAAACATTTTATATCCGCTCCGTATTACGTTCTTTCTAAACTTTTGACTCCATGCACTTTGAGCATTTATGTGCGTATAGCTGGTCGGAGCGAAAAAAAATCTTTCACTTGTTTCCACATGACCACAAATAGTTTAAGCGCACTATTAGCTATATAACAATGTTAAGCATGGTTTCCAAATGGTCAAAAAAATAGAGTCACTATCTTCTCAACAGCCAGTTTATAATAGTTTATACCTGCATGTAAACCACATATAAATCATAACTCATAAGTGCTGTATTCTCTAATTGTAATCACTTCGCGTATTTTCAGTTCTAAAGCAACGGTCGTAAAGATTGAGTCACGGTCTTTCCCATCAGCCGAAATGAAAAAAAATTCACTATAACTATAGTGAATGCTTATATGATTCATATGTGGTTTACAGGTATAAACTATTATAAACTGGCCATTGAGAAAGATCGTGACTCTATTTTTACGACCGTTACGACCATATGGAAACCAGGTTTTGTTTGTTGAATGTGCCTGTTAGATGTATTTGCCAATACAAACACGCGGTAAATACAAACATTGAACCATGAAGTTACAATGCACCATGTATAAAGAACAGGAGTATATCGAGTCTATGCACTCAGGCTAGAGTCTGTGATTCTGCAGGAAGCTCTCGTTGCTGCTTATATCTACTCTCTACAGACTTTACTCATGCGATTCTCACTCGCTTCAATTCTAAAGCCTGGTTTCCATATGGTCGTAACGGTCGTAAATATTGAGTCACGATATTTTGCATCAACCGAAATACAACATCAGTTTCGTATCTGCTCAAATGTACAACATTACAGTAGAACTGAAAATACGCGGAGTGATTATAACTAGAGAATATTTTGTGTTCAATGTTTAGACCACAGTAAGACTTTTTTTTAAATGTGTTTATTACATTAACAAACGACGTTTCAGAGATTTGCTCCATCTTCAGGTAGTTAAGATTACAATTTATTGTAAGATGGAGTAAATCTCCGAAACGTCGTTCATTTGTTAATGTAATAAACTAGGGGTGCACCGGATTTGGAATTTTCAAATCCGGCCGGAACCGGATTTACCGGATTTGGACAAAAATTCGGGCCGGAATTCCGGCCGGATTTGAGATAAACCGGTAATGGGGACAATTGTGGATAAATCAGTATTAAAAATAGCGGTTTATGTTTTTTTACTATTTTTAGTTAGTGTCAGTTTAGATTTTTGATTGTGTTTAAACCTTTTTTAAATATCTTTTTGTTAATAACTAATAACTTAATATTTTATAATAATATAAGTGTTTTTTAAACTTTAATGCTGCCAAATTGATGGTTTATCCCATTCTTGGTGACTTTTTTAAGGTGAAAACAGAAATTTAAATCCGGCCGGATTCTCTCCAAATCCGGCCGGATGCCGGAAAATTTGTTAAATCCGGCCGGAATTCCGGCCGGATTTGAAATCCGGTGCACCCCTATAATAAACACATTTAAAAAAGTCTTTATACTGTGGTCTATACATTGAACACAAAGTATTTTACTAACATGAGGCTTAGGGAAAGTTCGTCCTAAACATTTTGAAGAACTAGAGAATACTTACGATTTATATGTGGTTTACAGGTATCAACTATTATAAACTGGCCGTTGAGAAAGATCGTGACTCTAGTTTTACGACCATTACGACCATATGGGAATTTTACGACCAAGCATGCAATCAAATTTCTATTATACTAACCAATATATAACTGACTTTGCTTTTGTTCAGATGCTGATCCAGTTATGTGAACATTCTCTGAGAGAAATTTTTCCACCAGCTAAATTTCAATTATTAAACATTTATATTTTACTCTTGTATCTCAACTGACTCATTAATAATGCATGAGTAAATTAGCCAACCATAATGCTTTATTTAATTATTTTCCTCACATGATATACTGGATACTATACCTGGTGAAGTATACTGATCACGTCACAGGACTGGATCAAAATTAATAAATTCACTTTCAGTAGTCATTTATTCCATTTCAAGACTTGAAATGTAGTCCAGTTTGCAATTCAGTTTTAGTTTAGTACTAGTTTGGAACAAGAATTTTAATTTAGTTTCAGTTTATAGTTCTAGTTTAAAACAGTAATTTCAATTTAGGCCTGTTTCAAACGTCGAGCTTCTCATCTGCCGAACGCATTAAAAACAATAGATAATCAGCTGAAATGCCTCGTTATCTATTGTTTCTAATGCGTTCGGCACATGAGAAGCGCGACGTTTGAAACAGGCCTAACGCCCGTATTCTAAAAGCTCACTCACACTCACACTCAATGAGTGGAGGTTCAATCAGCTTGCCTATAAATGTGGAAATGATGCTTGTGATGTTACTCTGAGTGTATATCCACACCGGGCAAGCTTGAAAAATATGCCTGACCACGGTGGGAATCGAACCTACGACCTTTGGATTAGATTACATTGATATCGAAGGAACTAGTTTCTGTTCCGAAATATCACATACTCGAACCGATCTGACCACGTAGCTCAGTTGACAGCTAGCATTGGGCTAGTATTCCAAACTGAGGTCGTAGGTTCGATTCCCACCGTGGTCAGGCATATTTTTCAAGCTTGCCTGGTGTGGATATACACTCAGAGTAACAACATCACAAGCATCATATTCACCTGAGTACATTACACCAACACAGAAAAATCAAATGTGGAAATGTTTCAATCTTTAGAAATCTCGGTTGGGTCGATAGGAGTTTACTTCCCAATTCCCACTAACCGCCGTTGAACAACCAGCCCCATATAGGTCATAGTATTTCTTCACTTAATCATATAGAGGGCAAAATTGCTCAAATATGATTGGCTAATGATGAGGGCATAAATTCTTCTTAATTCAGAGCAAAATTACTTGCGCCTGATTGGCTGAGACGCAGGAGCGGGACGTTTCTTGTTTTAAAGTGCACCTAGGAACCTCAATCATTTTTATCATCTCATTCTTAAAAACTTCTGAAATGATCATATAATTACAACTGATTTTGAAGATTTTTGTTTGCTCACTTTGTTTCTGCAGAGATATGTTTCAGTTTGTTTGCTATGCAAATATCCGGAATTTACGTCACAAATGCATAATGATTTAAAGTAAAAACTTGAAAATGTATAATCAGGGGTTTCAGAATAAGCCGGCGGCTGCCGGAGTTCCGCCGGCTACTTGAACTTTTACCGCCGGCTACTTTTCGTCTGGTCACAGGAAAAATTTTATATACAAAGGTACAAGCGAACCAACACGATGTTTGTTATGTTCCAATTGGAATTCAAGCAAAACATCACTTACTGTATTTTGGAAGATCAATAAGATCAATAATACATAGTACCAAACATAGCTTGCTTTCTTAAGTTGCTGTCGAAAAAGCGATAAGATAAACATTCTTTGTTTTCTCATCGCCATCTTAAATTTCGCAGCAAATGGTCAGCGGCTCTGAATCTTCCTGGGGAATCCGAACTAGCATTGGGGAATCCGAATTTGACAGTGAGCCAGAGAACGAGTCAGATTCAGAGCTACTTGCAAATGTTTTTCAAGTGACTAATTCTTTGACAGTGAACTAATTATGATAAAGTGATGAAGTAAAGTTCATTACGTACACAAGTATAACATCATTTGATTAATGATTTCGGACTCATAAATTAATACTAATAGTGTACATGATTGTCATTCTGTTCATGCAGCTGTAAAAATTAAACTACTAGTAGGCCTAGCACATTAGAGTACATTGTCACTTACAAGTACAAATGCAAATGACATCTAAATCTAACATATCAACAGTTGTACTTTGGGGCCCGTTTACACAGGCGATTGTTGCTGCGATTTTAGTTGCGATTTTCTCCTTTTGGAGGATGTGAAGGAGTAGATTACTTAACGACGTTGTTATGAAATTTCATAACCTGGAACATTTATAACTCATCCACTCCTTCACATCCATCAGAAGAAAATCGCCCTAAAATCGCAGCAAAAATCGCCCGTGTAAACGGGCCTTTAATGGACCAATCCCCAATTAACCAAAATTTTGAACTCAACAAGTCTAGACAAACATTTCATCACAGCTTGAAAGAGCACCACAAAATTACTAATATTCCAAAGTTTCGTTACAAAATGCTGTAGCGGATAATATAGCCTTGGGAAGTTTTTAATTTTCAGTCATTTTGTATTACAAACGGGAAATGGTTACCACTTCTGTGCGTAATACAAAATGACTGAAAGTTACAAACTTCCCAAGGCTATATTATCCGCATTTTACAACATTTCGCAATGAAATTTGGAATATTACTAATTTTGTGATGCTCTTTCATGCTATGATGGAATTTTGTCTAGACTTGTTGAGATCAAAATTTTGGTTAATTGGGGATTGGTCCATTTGCGGCGAATTTTTTTTAAATTTCCATGCGAGGGCACGCCCCCCTCGCCGCGCGCTTTTTTAACTATCAGTCACAACCGGCTACTTTTTTGGTACAGCCGCCTATACTTCAAATCATTCTGAAACCCCTGTGTATATCATATTCAAGACATGCACTGTCGAGTTTAATTCATTAAAATGAAGTTTGGAGTTGTGGGAGGATTACATACCTATGTAAAACACCATTTAGCCTTTTTATTTCATGATATTTAACTGTACCTAACAATGATCAATCATTATTCATATGTGACGTAATGTGACATTTGCATCTCAATGAAACTGAAATAACTCAGAGACAAAGTGAGCAAACGAAAATCTTCAAAATAACTTACAATATCATTTCAAAGGTTCTTAGGAATGAGATGTTAGAAGATTTGAGGTTAGGTGCACTTTAAATAGCAATAAAAACAATGGCTTCTCGCGCGTCGTCGCGGATAATAATGTTATTGAAAAATTGAAAACTTCTAGTGAAAACTGGGCAAGCATTACGAAATGGGCAGCATTAATTAAGGAACATCGGCGAAGATCGACATGGAGACATATGAGTATAATTAACTTACGAATAAATTTTGCCCTCTGTGATTAACAAGTAATCGCACAGTTTGTGTTTTCAAAGTTTCAAAGTCGCAAAACTTTGAAAAACACGTGAAATTAAATTAAACCTTAATTTTACTCAGCCCCATGCCATTACCTATACTAAAGCCCCGTTTACACTACGCTCAATTTTTGGTACGGCACGGATAAAATTGGTACCCGTACCACTTTTTTGGTTCTTGGACTTCCTATTTAGCTAAGCCCCGTTTACACTACGCTCAATTTTTGGTACCGTACCACTTTTTGGTTCTTGGACTACCTAAATATGTAGTCCAAGAACCAAAAAAGTGGTTCGGGTACCAATTTTATCCGTGCCGTACCAAAAATTGAGCGTAGTGTAAACGGGGCTTAATTCACCTTAAGTTTGTAACTTTTAATCGGCATATTTCATATAAATTAAAGAAGCTTTCTTGTTTGTGGCAGATTTAGTTGGTTGGGAAACTTGATTGACAGGCTTTATTCGTTTGTGATATTTTATCCAATCAGATTGAAGAACAATGATGTCAGTGTTTTAAAATTGTTTGTTCCTAATTTGGTATGCAATTTTGTAACCTGTTGTCCTGTTTCATTTTTGTTTTCATTGCATCTGAAATTATTTGCTGTTAACCATTAAATGCATGCAAATAGTTAAAAAAGACCAATAAATTTTATCTAAATCCGGAGGGGACCACTACGGCTGAAATCTATCAAATCTTGCACACTCGACTCAGAAATAAAATCAACAGAAATGAAACTGAAATCACGAGAGAAATCAATGAATTTTGAAATCAGAAATCACTCAAATCACTTCAAAACTTCATTATTATTGAGCCCACAGTCTACATGACAGCAGTCACTAGGGATGTGCCGGATATAAAATTCACTGCTGTTGGCGAACGAGCAGTTCACATCACCATCACGACAAAAATATCACTCACTCACTCACTCATTAATAATGTCGTAATTTCGTCGTAATGCAGTGCACGCTCAGTAATTGTTTGTGTTTCACAATTTTTAAATGACAAGTAAACTTTTCCGTTTCATGGTTGTAACAAAATATCTTACAGTACTATCCGGTAAATATCTGGCAAATTTATACCGGATACCGGATAGTGCCGGATGTCTAAATTTTACCGGATATCGGATACCGGTATCCGGATCCGGCACATCCCTAGCAGTCACCAACAGAAATCAGGTTAGAATTCAATGCGATTTCTTGGTTTCTAACCTGATATCCTATAAATCAACAGAAATCATGAGGTTAGAAATCAAAAAATCAGGTTAGAAATCTCCTGATTTCGAAATCTCGTACGCTTTTGAACACCATGGCGGGGCCCTCGTAATTGTTCCATATAACCCTGGCTCATCTAAAATATAATGTTATACATGACATTTCCTTGGCATGCTTTGTCAATCTCTTTTGGTTATAAAGCTACAAAACTTGGAAAATGTGTTCATATTTATGACTCACAAACTCAGCCCATGTCCTTTTTTATAACTCGATCACTACTAAGTCTTACAAAAGAACAAATTACACAAAACATTCCCTAGCAAACAATAGGAATCGAATTTTGGAACGGTCTTGCGAAAGACTTCAAGCAAACAAAATCACATTTTGTCTTCAAACAAGAGATAAAGAAACACTTTCTTCATATCTAATTAACTACCGGAAGTTGGGGCAATTTGAACCGAATGACTTTTAAGTATTTATTGCAATTTATTGCAAAATGGTGGGGTATTTGACCAATATTTATTGCCCGACGGTGGGGCATTTGATTGAAAATTTGCTCAAAAAATCAAATGCCCCCTATGCCCAACCCCCCGTCTGGGGCTTAACATTGATAGGTGCATTAGTATTTTCATTGGGGGGGGGGGGGTGAATAGGTTTTCGGATCGTCGGATTTCACAGAAAAAATTGTCCGGATTTCGGATCTGGCGAATGTTTTACAGATTTCGGATCTTATTAATGCAGCAGATTGCGGATTTATCTAATATTTTGGCTCGGATCACAGATTTTGCTTCAAATCGGCGGATTTGTATACCCCTATTCAACCCCTTTCATGTATAATACAATAAACAAATAATTCTGAAATCTGAGCGTCAATCTCATGTAAACAGTGAGCTAGTACCCTAATAGCCCTCTGGCACTTGATCAATAGTAAATACTATGTTGGCTGGCTATAAAAATTTGGAAAGGGGCCTTAATTTACACATTCTTCCCTTATGATTCTTCCTCAAAAATTCTTTCTTGCAGTTGCATTTGGAAACATAGGGTACTAGGCCGTATTTGCATATAAAGACATATCTGTTGTCTGTTCTCTCAAGAAAAATCTTCTGTCATTGTATATATCTTCTTTTCTTATCTTCTTTTTAATTATAAATTAATTTTACTTCCGATAATCAGACTGTAAATATCATTTATATTGTAAATTAAAATTTCTAAACTAGCTAGGGGTCTTAAAACAAAAGCCTTTATATGGTTTCAGTAGTGGACCTCTAGCCCTTGTAATTTAATAAATAAATAAAAAAGAGGGGAGGCCTTGACCTTTTTTATCTTCATTGATTTCAATAAATTGATCATTTGCTTTTAGTCTCAAATACTGTATACTCGCAACAAACCTCATCGTCTCCTTTTTGTGCCAAGGTTGAAAATCCTGGGTTATTGACTTTGTAGCTTTCCAAATTTCGCCGTAATAAATTACCAAATACAAAAGAATCGCTCTCCTTTTTGTCCATTTTTTTGTAAACTCGCGGGAGTTAATTTGGAGTTCCATATGGTTGCCATGGTGACATTTCGCCATAGATTATCAAATTTTGGCTGGTTTGGTATTTTTTGTAACAGCTTTGGTTATGATTTATGAGCATGCGCAATTTTTATCGTATTGAAATTTTCAAACAAAATGGCGGAAAAAAGGTGTGCAAGTGCATCTTCTAGTCTGGAAAATACCAGTGGCCCAAAAAGAAAAAAGCTTGAAATTATACCAGACTTTACAACTCTAACTTGGAGATTATGGTTAGTATGATTTATGTGTTCATTTTATAAATAATTTGTTTGTAAGTGAAGAAATTGTTCATTAATATAAATAATATGAAAATTTCTTAAATTTGATTATTTGAAGTCTTGTTTGTTGTCACCATAAGAATTAGATTATTTCTATGGTTATCACATACAGTCTGCAGTGCCAGTGCTGGACGTTTGCTTCCGCCTATCAGCCACCTAACGGCTGCTTATTTCTTTGCATATTTTCAAAATGTATATATATTTTTGTCCTACATACTCAGACATGATGGTCGTTTCATACCCAGGCTACGACCATTCTTGTCCTCAGAGGCCAGAGCCATTTCACTCAGTCACTCATGGAAAATTAGGTTCTGGGTTAGAGATCTGAACAACGAAAGACTTTAAACATATTTTAAAACAGAGACTTGTAGAAACATTTAAATTTAGGACCAATCTTAAGACATTTTGATGTAAATAGCATATATATTTGTGTAGTACTACCAAGTGTGTGTGTGTGTGTGTTGTGTGACTGTGTGTTGTTATGTGTGTCTCTATTATTACAGTGTATAAAAAATTTAGATCAATTATGTAAAATTTTGCTGAAAAGCCTTTTAAGGGATGTGAAATTAAAATACAATAACAATAACAATTGGTTTCTCAGAGAACTGCTATTTTGCAAAAGCTAGGCAAAATTATTCTATGAATATAATGTCATTTTATATGTCAACACAAATACTTCATTTCTTCATAATATTTCACTGTGAAAATTGTTGCGGGTGTTAAAGTGTCCCAATTGAAGAGCATGCCCTTTAGAAACTACTGCAAATTTTCTTGCACTTTGTGTGGTCCAGGGCAGGCTATTGTTGAATGTACAACCTGCCTGTCAAATCTGTCTTGTCATGTGCTAGATGTGAGAATTTTTTTCAAATTTAGCATTGTTTTCACCGCAAAATATATCCTGAAGTCCCCCCTCTAACTTTCTATTTTATTACAAAACACACAAATCGTGGGCCAAAGAATAATGTATGAGATGTGATAATTCTGCCAAAATTCATATATTGAATTATGCCATTGGAAATTGCATTTATGAACTTCAGTTATGCTATTATGATATTCAATATTATGATATTCGAATTTCATTCGGTGTGAAATAGTCATTATTGAATCAGGGTACGAATTAACGCTTCGCAAATTGCACAAAATGCGAAGCGATTTTGGTTATTGCGTAAAATTTCTAAAAGTTGCGAAGCTTCTTTAGTTTTAATGCTTGATATCCAGCTTTCTTCCATTTCACCGGAATCTTCACTTTCTTCTATTTCATTTCATTTGTGTGGAGCATCTCACTTTTGAGTTCTGTGCTAGTGTTGACATCACAGCTATCAACGGTGAGAACGACAATTCATTGCTTGTTTAGCCATTTGCTTCACTGTTATTAATTTAAAATTATATAACGTACATCTTAGTGTTTCAAAGAAGATAGAAATCGTGGAATTTTAAACGATGTATACCTGTACATGTATAAACAATTAGGATAATAGACCTGCATAATCGCGGAGACACATGCCCAATTGTGAAGTATCCATAGACGGATTTTCATATTTATTACTGGGGTGGTGCCAGAAATTTTAGGGGGGTGAGCCGTGAGCAGGTGACTGAAGCAACACAAAGTGTCACCAAACCCCAGTAAGGTCTATATTCTAGGGGTGGAGCACTAGAGCTACGAGGGGGAGTCTAGAGAGCAGAAAACAAAATATTCCAGGAAACATTTTGGAAAAAATCATGATTTCTAGCTTCGAAAAAAAGTTTTTTGAAGTTGTCAATTTGTCACATCAATGGATTCGGCATGTCCGATTGTCTGTTGAGACTTGAGAGAGTTAAAGTAGAGTTTGTATCATCAACACACTGCACGTTGTTTGAATCTGAGTACCAATTTATGATGCAACTCCGATGTAAATAATATTTGGGGTGTAAAGATTAAATCTAGGCAAGTCTATTTCCTAAAAGAATTAAAAACTAAAAATAGTGTTCGTAAAAATTCCAAACGTTCCTTGCGTGCAAGCTATTCACATGACAAGGCACTGCAAACTCTATTCAGGGAAGATAATAGAGTTTCAAAACTTTACGATTGCTCCAATAAACCAGTGAATGCAAGCTAGGAGTGATTAGTTCAGAGTGTTGCACTGTCTTTTTCTGTTCGAGTGTACTCCTACGTTTATTTTGTATCATCAACACTCTGCACGTTGGAGTAGACTACTTAATTATTTATTTATTATGCCAAATATTGGGGGGGGGGGTTGGAAATTTTTTTTGGAGGGGTGGACATTTTGTTTGGGGGTTATAGCTAATATTGGGGGGTAGCACCCCCCTGCACCCCCAGAAAATCCGTCTATGGAAGTATCCCTAAGGTCTATACTGTATAAATACAGCAATTCCTTGACTTTAGCAATGTTTATTCATTAGTGAAATGTTGTGTTGTTAAGGCTGCTTTCCAGTTAAGCGTTTTTCATATGCGTGCGTGCGTACATGCACGGAAAAGTTTGAACTATTTAAAAGTTTCTTATAAAATAATTAAATGAATAAGAGGCCTGCATTTAGTTTCGTGATCTATTTAAAGGCTCGGTTGTTGAGGTAGGTAGAACTTCAATAAAATTTACAAAGATTTAAACTTTTCTGTACGTATACGTGCGAAAAATAGCAGCCTTTATTTAGGGGAAAAACAACGAAAACGTAACGTTTTGACATTGAGCACATGGTAACATTGCTTCGATAATTACTTGTCCAGGCCTTAAAATATCTTTTCCAGGGCCGTCTGACAAAATGTCCGGTGACGTTGAGTTTGGGCCGGACATATGTCCGATGACCTTCAGTTCATTTTTGACTCGGAAATAAGTCTGAATGACACAAATGAATAAACGGTAAATGTTGTAAAGATAATTTGTTTCTTTCATACTTATTTCCAAGCCAAAATTAACTTGCTTTCCAGAACAGCAGTATCAAAAAGACTTCGACAACTTAAGCCCGTTTTCCACTTCACCATTTCGCTCGCCGCCCCGCGCTCGACTACATTAAAACAACATTTCCAGTTTGACCTTTTATACAATAGTATTCTGATTTTCCATTTAACATTTTGATTTACGTCGGACAAAGCTACAGTTCGGTCGGACACCAATACACTCGGTTCGGACAAACAATAAACCTCAGTTTCACTTAGGTCGGACAGAATGTCCGGTGGTTTCCTTTCTACGTCGGACAATTTCACGAATGGGTCGGACAATGTCCGTGACCGACCGATATTTTAAGGCCTGCTTGTCACAGGTTGTCTAAATGTTTATACAAATGCGAGAGCATGCATATTTTTAGAATTTTCAATTTTACTACGGAAGCGTTTGATTTTTAGCAGAATGTAATGCTTTATGCAGTGTGAAATGATTGCAATCATGTTCGAAATGCCTTACCTTAGCAAAATCATTGCATGTGCCGCATTCCTTTTCGGCTTTTTGTGATGCTCAAAAAAATTGGGGAGGGGATCCTAAAATGTGTATTTTAACGTGAAATTTTTCAAAAAAAAATGCGATGCTGTTTTGTAGCGATAATTCGGACCCTGATTGAATTTTCATTCGGCGTGAAACGGTCATTAATTGAAATGGTCATTCGGCATGGCACTCTGAAACCAAAATTCGTCTTCCGGTTTAGCGGAAAAATCACACGGGAAATTGTAATTCCAACATGGGCAAAGGCAATTTCGGTCAACAACACAGAAATATAATTGCTGTAGACGTATTGGAAACAAGTAGGCAAACTAGAATTGAGCTAACAAATACATTGGAGTCAATTTTGAGGCAACTACGATCAGAGAATGTTGACCAAAATGTAGTTGATAGTGTGCAGTACCGCCTCGATTGGATTTTTAATACTGTAGCGAGGTACGCTGATTTGCAGATTGTTGAATTGACGGCAGTGACTCCAGATGATGTAGTTGGTACGTTTTGAATATCTACATTCGAACGAGCATGCGATTCGCTTTGAGAAATTACATTTGGACTCGCAACTTGTGTTGAAGAAACATCATTTGATGATCCACAATATTCTCTGATCAATCTTGGTTTCTGAGTGCCATGCCAAACCGGAAGTCGAATTCTGGTTTCTGAGTGCCATGCCAAATGACTATTTCATTGACTGTTTCACGTCGAATGAAAATTCAATAATGACTGTTTCACGCGGAATGAAATTCGAATATCATAATATTGAATATCACAATAGCATAACTGAACTTCAAAAATGCAATTTCCAATGGCATAATTCAATATATGAATTTTGGCGGATATCACACCTAATAATAATGCACCATTAGATGTTTTTATACATGGTAGTCTTTTCAGAACAAGAAACAAATTTTAATTTATAAAGATATGGCAAAAGTTTATGCAATGTTTTGGCAGTTCTGCCTGATCTTAAGGTAAACTTCTATTAAATCACTGAGCACTTGAATCCGAAATGGGTGTACAAGAAGAAAGTGGCTCAGATAATAATGACACGTTAATAATTAGATATTTCATCCTGCTCATCAGAAAATGATTTATCAGAAGACAGTTCATTTCAGGACATTTGAGGACAATGTACTGTGTGCAAAATACTATATTAAAAGCTACTTTAATTTGCTAAGATTTTCACGTTGATGTACTATCATTTTTTTCTGTCAAAAGTGATCTGCATTACTAAAGGAATACCGAATGGTTTTCCATGCAGGATTATGTGATCCATGCACGAGGGATGTCGCAAGACTTTCGGAAAGCGTACAAATACTCGAGCTGCAGGCGAGTCACTGTATTTTAATTTACGCTTTCCGAACGTCGAGCAACATCTCAAGTGCGTGCATGGATCACGCTATCCTGCTTGGAAAACCATTTGGTAATTGTTTTATAAAATAACTACAGTGAAACAATGACAATTTGAGAATCCCGCGAAAATCCCGCGAAGGCATTTTAATTCCTCATGCAAGGATAGCCTGATCCTGCACGGCTATTGACCAATCAAATTGCTTGTTTCACTGTAGTTATTATATAATATAAATTACTGCTAGCCTAAACCTATTTTCACAACCCCCCCCCCCCTTTTCTGTTTGCTATTTTTAAGTCCCCCCTTCCACATTTTTTTAAAAGCACCCCCCCCCAGTTTTTCCCCAAGCCCCCTCTGTATAACAAATAATGAGCAGTCCCGAAGCCACTATTATTGTCTAGGTGTACTATTTGGCTTACATTTCTAATGTTTGAAAGCAACCAACCCCATTTTTTCGCTGCTTGCTTTATTATATATACACAATACATTACAATAAATTTATTTCAGTATGGTTAAGATTAAAGCTAAAGCTTATGGGGCCGTTCTTAGGTACAAAGTATGTTTTACCTATATATGTAATATGTAATTTTAGTATTTTTGCACAAGTGAATATAACAAATCCTACAAGTTGATTGGTCAAATTTGACGTACAGTATTAAGCTGTTATATTCACCTACAGGTGAATATAACAAAACCGAAATTTGCAAAATGGCGGCTAGCTGTTTTGTGGAAGTTACTGATAAAGAAATAAGCGAAATTGAAATAAATTCAGTCCCAAAAAACAAGAGAATTGATAAAATGTGTAAAAATACTAAAACAATTATTCACCTCAGACTCGGTGATTATTATATACCAATAGTTAAAGTCCCCTTTTTCTAGTGTTTTATTGGTCGAGAGCATATCACGCGAGAGTGACGAAATTAGGCTGTCTCCCTCGCAACAGCGCGAGATGGAGATATTAGAGAGGTTAACATACCCCGGTTTCGGTGTACGGGTACGAGTAGCATGACTTTGGTTAGCAATATTTTCGTCGATGTCTGTACCTTTACTCGTAATTAAGGTGCACATTTTTCGCATTATATCATTGTCTATCAGGCCTTAAAATATCGGTCGGTCACGGACGTTGTCCGACCCATTCATCAAATTGTCCGACGTACAGAGGAAACTACCGGACATTCTGTCCGACCTAAGTGAAACTGAGGTTTATTGTTTGTCTGACCCGAGTGTATTGGTGTCCGACCGAACTGTAGCTTTGTCTGACGCTTTCTCCACGCACGTATTATCAAAATGTACCCTAGTCCAGAACCAGAGTTTGAATAAAAATGAACCGGAAATGTTGCGGGGCGGCGAGTGAAATGGTGAGGTGGAAAACGGGCTTAAGTTATCGAAGTCGTACTGCTATCATTGGCAAGCAAGTTAATTTTGGCCTGGAAATAAGTATGAATGACACAAATTATTTAATATCTTCACAACATTTAGTTCAGAATGAATACATTATGCTGATATTAATTTGCGTCATTCAGACTTATTTCCGACCCAAACTGAACTGAAGGTCATCGGACATATGTCCGACCCATTCTCAAAGTCATCGGACATTTTGTCAGACGGCCCTGTAAAATATATTTTAAGGCCTGATTGTCAATTGCAAGAAAACAGACAAAGTATGATCGAATTACAGACATCAGTAAAACAAGATGACACTACTCGTACCCGTACACCGAAACCGGGTTATCTTAACCTCTCTAATACGTTATCGACCGGCGGAATAACCAAAAAAATCACGTACGCCATCACGTGAAGATGCGACCTTTGGTTAATTTAACGTTTTGACAAAAAATTTCATGTATTTACTTTCATTTATTCTTTAATTTGTTGTTTCTTTGACTATTGATATATAATAAAATACTTGTAGATAAACTATAAACTTTAATATAACTGGAAATTGACTATTTGACATTGATATTTATGATCATTTATAGTAATGACGCCAGAGGCAATTATAGCGTGATTGACATTATAAAAACGAGAGCGACGAGAATATGGGGAATTTGGTGTAAAAAATAGCGTAAAATATAATAAAATTGATATTTAACAGAGAAGATTAGTCAAAAATATAATACATGGTCCTTCGAGAGCCGAATTAAACGATTGAGAGATGTCTACCGTTGCGAAAAAGAAGAAAATACGCCAAGGACACCGAGCTTACGCTTCGAAAATATTGGGAAATGTGAAAAGCGTAATACAGAATTATGACTCGTCGAATGAAAGCAGATTGAGACAACTCAAGATTTCCTCAGAAGAGAGATTAAAGAAACTGAAAACTTTAGACGAAGAAATACTTGAAGTCATTGAAGACAGCGAAATTACAAGCGAAATAGAAGAGTCTGGAGAGTTTACCGAGAATATTTATGGAGCTATTGTAGAGATCGACCGCGTTTTGTCGAACAGCAAATTACACCAACAACTAGAAAACAAAGGAGACAATTTAATCGGAGAAGCAGAGAGTTTATCGCAAAGCAATGGATCGAAGATAAACACGCAAAACTACCGAAACTTGTATTAAATACCTTTTACGGAGAACCAATTAATTATCTCAAGAGTCTTTTGAAAGGTCCAGCAGCGTTGACAATCGCAGGTCTACAACTTTCGGCAGAAAACTACGATACAGCAGTGAAATTATTAGAAGAGCGCTTTGGAAATAACAAGTAATAATTAGCGGTCATATGGACAGTTTGTTGAAAATAACATCATTGAACGTTTCGAATGACGTAAAAAAACTACGACAAATGTACGACAAAGTTGAGACACATGTAAGAGGTCTACAAGCTCTAGAAGTTCCCACTGAATCATACGGTAGTCTTTTGGTGCCTATATTGATGACCAAAATTCCAGAGGAATTCGAATATTGCTATGGCGACAGATTAAAGAAGACAAAGATTGGAAACTTGATGAGTTACTTCGCCTTCTACAAGAAGAAATTAAGAACCGAGAACGATGTGAGGGAATTAAAGCAATCGAGACACCTTCAGAAAACCGCGAGAGAAAATATCAGCGCAAAGATCCTTCGACATTAGCAGCGTTGTTGGCAGAAGAAAAAGCGGCGCGAATTCACTGTACCTATATTGTAAACAGCCACACCCAACAGTGGAATGCAAAGTTGTCACAAACGTAGAAGCGAAGCGTAATGAAACAAGGACGGTGTTTTAGATGCCTTAAACGAAACCACATCGCCCGAGATTGTCAAACGAAAACAACTTGTCAAAAGTGCTAAAAAAACATCACGTTAGTTTATGCGAGAGCGAACAACAACAAAAACGAGACAACCTTGGAAAATCGCCAGAAGAAAAGTCCAACCAGTCCAGCACACTTTACGTTAGCTCAAAGAACTCCATTCTACTTCAAACCACACAAGCTTTCGTTGGATTAAGAGAGCCAAATTCGGGGGTTCGTGTTAGAGTTATATTTGACTCGGGAAGTCAGAAGAGTTTTATTAAAAGAAGTGTGCGAGATCAACTGAAATTACCAACAATAGCCAAGGAGTCTTTGGTCATAAAAACGTTCGGAAATGATGAGATCAACCGCAAGGAAACCTGTGACAAAGTTCAATTTACAGTCGGAGATATTGGAGGACATTTCTCGACCAGAATGGAAGCCTATGTTGTGCCTGATATTTGTGCGCCAATTTCTAATCAAGAAATCGACCGAGCGAAACGTTGTTATGCTCATCTGACGAAAATCGACTTAGCTGATAGTAACCATGGTAACGAAGAGATGGAAATTCAGTTGCTGATCGGAGCGGATTATATGTGGTCCTTTTTCACGGGAGAAATTGCGAGAGGAGAGCAACAGATTGGTCCAGTGGCGAGCAAAACAAGTCTTGGATGGGTACTATCGGGTCCAATTTCAACTACGAAGAAACAAAAACTGTCTAACGTAAATTTTGTTTCAGCACACGTGCTAAAGATTGCCGAAAATTACCAAGAGAAACCCGCAGCTGAAGAATTACTTCCAGTTATGGGATATCGAATCCATTGGTATACGAGATAAAGAAGCAGTCCACGAATCGTTTTTGAAGAACGTCACCTTTAAAGATGGAAGATATTCTGTTAGTTTACCATTAAAGGAACAACACGAACTTTTACCAGACAACTATGACCTGAGCTTAGCGTGATTGAATACTTTAGTTAAACGTCTGCGTAAAGACCAACCAATCCTTCAAGAGTACAACGGAATTATCGAAGAACAGCTTCACCAGGGAATAGTTGAAAGAGTTCAAGAATCGCAAGAGCATCAAGTCGGACAGACACATTATTTACCGCATCAAGCGGTCATCAGAAAAGATGCATTAACCACAAAGACAAGAGTTGTATTGGATGCCAGTGCGAAAGTCAGCAAGAGTTATCCTTCTTTGAACGATTGCATTTATACTGGCCCGTCATTAACACCAGGAATATTTGACATACTACTACGCTTCAGACGAAACAAAGTAGGACTAGTTGCCGACATCGAAAAGGCTTTTTTGAACATAGCTATTAATTGACGAGAAACAAAGAGATTTGATGCGATTCCTGTGGCTGGACGACATCAACAGCGAAGACCCAATTGTCGAAGTTTATCGATTTGCGAGAGTTATTTTTGGAATGAACTGCTCCCCTTTCCTATTAAATGCTACGCTACATCACGTTTTGGAATATTACCGTAAAGATCTAGCTTTGGCAAAGGCCCTCTTAGATGCTTTGTACCTGGACGACTGAACATCAGGCGAAGAAGATGAAGGTCGAGCGTATGAACTGTATCGTGAAACTAACGAGTGTTTTGCTTCAGGGGGTTTCAAGTTGCGAAAATGGGCATCGAACAACAAGGCAGTCATCGACAAGATTACCCAAGAGAGAGAACAAAGAGAAGGAGTATAATAGAGCTGATATCGCCACAAAGGACAACGAATCTTATGCCAAAATCACGGTTGGTGGTCTGGACGAAATTGACCCTACTACGGAGCATAAGGTTTTGGGACTTAACTGGAACCTTAAAAACGATACATTTATTTTGAAACTGAACAAGATCTCTAACCTTGGAAAAAGTCTTGAACCCGTCTTGAAGGTTGCCGCCAAATTGTTTGATCCTTTGGGCTTGATCTCGCCAGCGACAGTGCAGCTTCGTATGCTGCTGCAAGATTTATGTGCCAAGAAATATGACTGGGACAGTATTATTTCCCAATCAAGTGCCAAAACTTTTCGGATATGGCTCGATGATGCAGAGAAAGTTGACCAAATTGTAATTCAACGTTATTACTTTCCAACTGCGACTAAGAGAATAGAATCAGTCACTCTTCATGGATTTGGCGACGCGTCAAAGGGAGCTTACTGCGCGGTCGTTTATCTGTGTGTAGAAATCGAGGATGGCTACGTGGCAAGTCTTGTGGCTTCGAAGGGCAGAGTAACACCTTTGACACCTATAACGATACCGAGACTAAAGCAGTTTCCACAGAGTTACCCAATGTCAGAGAAGATAGAGGAAACCGAAGATCAGTCAGAAGAATGCCTTAAAGAACTACGAGTTAAGGCAACATCGACCACTACAGCTACCAACCTTCTTAAAGAAACCACGTCTGTCAAGAACACTAAGAGTATTGACATTACCCGGTTTAATAGTCTTGCAAAATTGCTCAGAGTTACAGCTTTAGTGTTCAGACTTGTTCAGATCCTGAAGGCAGAACACAGTGATTATCAATTTTCAGGAAACATTGTTTTAACTGCAGCAGAGATTACAGAAGCTAGGAACACTTGGATTCGTAATTGTCAAATAGAACTTGAACAGCAGCCAAACTACGAGACCTTGCAACAACAACTTGGAGTGTACGTAGATACAGAACACATCCTGAGGTGCAAAGGGAGATTGGATCATGCATCACTGCCAGACGAAACTAGACATCCAGTGTTACTACCACGAAACCACCATCTTTCCACTCTTGTTGTTAAATCGTGTCACGAGAAGATTCGTCACGGAGGTACAAAGGAAACGCTAGCAGAGGTTAGGAGTGTTTATTGGATCCCGAAAGGAAGACAATTCGTGCGAAAGATTCTACAACAGTGCGTAACGTGCAAGAAAATCCAAGGTGTGACTTTCCGACCACCTCAACCAGGTCATCTACCCGAAATGAGAGTTACAGAAACAGCTGCATTTACCCACGTTGGAGTCGATTTCGCTGGTCCGGTTTATGTAAAGGAAATGAATGGTCACGAAAAGGAGATGAAGAAAATTTACATCTGTTTACGTGTGCGACGTGTAGAGCACTTCACTTAGAGTTGACGCCTGACCTCTCTACCGAAGCTTTCATCCGATGTTTAAGGAGATTCACTGCAAGACGAGGTACGCCGGCGACGATAACATCGGACAATGCAAAAACTTTCAAACGAGCAAACAAGGAAATAATCAAGATACTTGAGGGACAAAATCTACAACAATTTGCAGAGAATATGGGTATCACATGGAAGTTTATTCTAGAAAAAGCGCCGTGGTGGGGTGGCTACTACGAGCGAATGGTTAAACTTGTTAAGCAAAGTTTACGCAAAGTTCTGGGACGAGCTCAATTGAGTTACGAGGAATTCATGACAGTACTGACCGAAATCGAAGGAGTTCTGAATTCGCGACCTATTACTTATGTTTATCCAGATCTTACTGAGGAACCATTAACCCTTTCACACCTGACCATCGGGAGACGGCTTGCCACATTACCAAGTGAAGGGCAGCTTAGTGATGACGAACGTTCGGAAGCAACGTTCAAACGTAGAGCACGTTATCTAAGCAAATTACTGGAACATTTTTGGAAACGATGGTCTAGAGAATACTTAGTAGACTTGAGAGAATTTCACAATAGCAAATCCACCAAATCAAGGAGAAGAATTCAAGTAGGAGATGTTGTATTGATAAAGGATGATGGACTACCGAAATCGAAATGGAAACTTGCAGAAGTTAAGGAATTGATGAAAGGTAGAGATGGAGAGACAAGAGTTGTGAACAGTCGCAAAGAAGGGATCCCATACGATCCTACGAAGACCAATTCAAAGACTCTGTCCATTGGAAGTCAACAGTAACGCAGTTAGCGAGCAGGAGAAATTATCTGAAGAAAAGAACGAAACAGTTGAATCATCGAAACCAGCTAGACGAAAGGCAGCTATCAAAGCAGATACTGTTCGCAGACTTTTTGACCAACGCTGACGCGATGGTCAAGGGGGGAGTGTAGATAAACTATGAACTTTAATATAATCCGAAATTGACTATTTGACATTGATATTTATAGTAATGACGCCAGAGGCAATTATAGCGTGATTGACATTATAAAAACAAGAGCGACGAGAATATGGGGAATTTGGTGTAAACAATAGCGTAAAATATAATAAAATTGATATTTAACACAGAAGATTAGTCAAAAATATTAATAACTTACTGACCGAGAGTGAGGGCAGTACGGGAAAATATCCAACCGAGGTCTTGCTGTATTGACCGAGCGATAGCGAGGTCAATACAGCAAGACCGAGGTTGGATATTTTCCCGTACTGCCCGAACGGTTGAGGTCAGTAAGTTTTTATTATATGGCATTGTACGTTTGTAAAAAATGGAAGAAAAGGTCACGCGAGGGCAAAGTACAAAGTCCGAAACAGTTTGCAAAAAAAAACAATTGTAAAAAATGTTCTTTGGTTAGTAAAACTGCTCTACAGTACTTTTTATATAGAATACTAACACAGTTTGGATAGTATTTCAAGAAAAATACGAGGTATTTCGTCATTTAATCAAAGACAACAAATATGAAAACAATAAAATTCAATAAAATTACAAAAACAAGTACGTTTTTGTTCGCTTCATCTCATATTTATTTCTCTTTTTATCTAACAAAAACAGAAATTTTCAGGGGAAAATTATAAATCTGTGGCTGTTTTAGTTGTAGTTTTTTATTTAGGATGATGTCAAATTCCTTCGCATTGTCAAAACACAACTATTCCTGACTGCTTTTATTGTTATAAACATTAAAATTTACCTTGTAATTTTGACTTTCGCTAACAAAAACGTATGGCGAAAGTTCTTTAACCACAGCAGTTGCTCCTTTTCTTTAGTTTAGGTTTATTTTTCTTCGTTTTGAATAGTTTTGAAAGACTTTTAGACACTTTTTGCTGTTTGAAACTCGGCTGTCGTCGCTGGGCAATAAAAATTGCGTATTGCCCGTGGGCAATACGGGAAAATCCTGCCTCGTCAGCAGCCAATCAAATCGCACGATTCGTCAAAACAAATGCTTGCCATATAATAAAATACAATACTTATTTACTGGGACCTCGGGAAAGCAGTGTGTTTTGTGGACCCTCGACCGTCGATGTTTCACTCGGCTTCGCCTCGGGAACATGCATCGACGGTCTCGGGTCCACAAAACATACTGTTTCCCTCGCTCCAAGTAAATAAGTGTTAAATATTCACCTCGACTTCGTCTCGGTGAATATTCCCCCATGATCACCTCGCCTTCATTGAATAATTGTTAAATATATTTGTTCATTTTAGTTCAGTTCTATTTCGGCTGCTAGTTTTAAGAAATAAATCATCTATCTATCTATCTATCTATTCTCTAACTCGTCTATTTGCTAAGTAAATTCCAGACAATATATGGCTCCTCTGCTACAGAATTTTTCATTAAGTAAGTTTCAAAGCTTGGAATGATGACTTTGTTCTCATTTCTTAAATTTTATGTAGTATAACTATATTCCTTTTCTCTACTCATACATATTATTTAATACAATACAATACTTTATTGACAATTCCCCAACACTGGACAATAAATTAATCCTAACTAAAACACATGCAAATATTACTAATTATGTTTTTAAAACTGGCTGTCAAATATTCATTTAGGAGATGCTTCCTTAATTTACTTTTAAAACTACTTAAACATTCACTTGACTTTATAAAGGATGGAAAGTTATTCCAAATATGGACAATTCTATAAGAAAATGATCTTTGTCCTGTCTTGGTCTTACACAATGGAATATGTAATTTTTCGGAATTTCTTATTTTTCGCCCACTTACAGTATGCTGCCCCTAGTACTCAATCAATCAATCAATAATTTATTTATCCACTTTATACACTTAGGAGAAATAGCTCGTTAAAACGCGCACGTGCCAATAAACTATGAAATACTGTATAAATAGAGGATATTACACGGCGGCGCGAAGATATGACTTTTATCTTCGAGTGGTGAAAACAATATTTTACGAACGAGCGCAACGAGTGAGTAAAATATTGTTTTTAACACGAGAAGATAGTCATATCTTCAAGCCACCGTGTAATCACTGTAATGTTCTGTTTATTATATAGTCCCAAGCTAAAAATTGTGAAATTTCACGCTCAAAAGCAAATTGGAAAAAGTCACGTGATCGATATTTTCACTAGTGAAGATATGGAAAATATCTCACTGTGTATTTTTCAGTATCTCACTCTCTACTATATAATAATACAAATTATGAAAATATTATAAAATTATGAAGTTCTAAAACTAGTATGTATATATTTAACAAATATAAAACATTTTCCGTGTTGATATACAGTTTTATTATATGGACAATGGTGTTTTACTGGAAACTAAAACACTCGTAGAACTCATACGTCACTACATCCGGGACCAGGTGCGCGTATTTTCCGTATTTCACCCCTGCTAGTGACATACGAAGTTCGAACATTTCCCGCCATTTTCATTGTTGCTGTTTTGAAAATGGTCTTTGGTTCGTATTTAAAACGAAATTAACGTTGGAAATAAAACGAAAACATTTAAAAGACATCTTGAGATAAGTAAAATTTATTCTAGTTTTATGTTTGCACTATAATTTAAAAGAATATCGCTTTTATACTGGTCTTTCGCGTGCTTATTTACATGTCGTCTTTGTGTGTATTTTCGTCACTCTGAGTATTAAAGTCCATATAATAAACAGAACATTAAACGGTTGCGAGAAGATATGGATTTATGTTCTCTTGTCAAAAACAATATCCATATCTCTTCGCAACCGTCTAATATCCTCTATATATCAACACGAGTGGAAATTGGGAAAACGAGAAATTTCCCAATTTCCACGAGTGTTGATATAACTGTATATAAATACGGAAAAAAGTTTTATATTTGTTTTATAATATAGCACAAAAATTGGAAATTTGTTTATCTTTCTGGGAACCTGGGTTTAGGGCTCAAATTGTCTGCAAAAGATTACAATATAATATTATACGGAACTGTCTATAAGGGTACAATAACAGGTGTACAAAAACAGGCAGGACATGCAAGGGCTTGAGTTTTATAAAAACTGCAATATTTAGTTTCCGTGACATAAAACTTACGAGTCAACTCAAAATGTTGTTGATGCCGACCACATTATTGTGAAATCTGGTAGAGAATATAGAATAAAATTTTAAGAGAGCTTATGGTATTATACCACACAATTTCTCTTAAACTTTAATGCTCAAAATCTGTTTTGCGATTTAAAACTTGATTTTTTTTTAAATCAGTGCCGGACTATACAAATACAGTAATTATGTGCCACTGTAATATTTATTTATATGTAATAGTTAACATGAAGACTTCCTAGTTCTTCGCTTTCAACTTGAACCATCTAGTGTTTTGTCATTTTTTGTTTTTACCCATCTAAAATCTCTTCATTTTAGCAGTATTTTACAGATAAAGTACTAAACATGCATATATTTTAAGTTTATTTGCCGATTGGGAAACGTGTATAACGTATATTATGCTAATTAGTTTTGAGCGCATGTTACGTAACATAAAACTCCTGTTAACACTTCATTGCTGCCTCTTTAATCTTAATTCTTTTCTTATATCGTTCATCAATATTTCCATTTCATTCACGAAAACACATGTTTTCCAAAGGTGTGATGGATATCCATCAATCTACATCGAATCCCAAAATGCGCACGTTAATTTCGAAAAAAATATATAGTAGGCATGAGTTGGGTATATCTGCCTCCTCCCAAGATGTAGTATTGCTTTCAGTTTTTGTGGTACGTTTTTTATATATTTTTTGTATTAGCTGTGATTGTATTCGGGCACGCGTTATTTTCAGATTATATTTCACAAGTGATTTCACGCTTTTTTAGGGTGCTGTCGAACTACGAATTCAAAGATTCTTCTTTTACCCTCAGATCTGATATTTACCTACATTCACTTAAAGATAAACAGAACCTTGCCTGTGACGAACCTACCAAGGCCGTGCTGAATAAGGCTGCGGAGGATTTGTTTGGTAAAAATATATATCATGGTAAAACTGGTGGAGAAGAAAGGAAAAGTTGCTATAGAAATCTGAGCAGAAAAGACAAAAGAGAATATTCTAACAATGATTCTCGGCAGTACACACGGGAAGAGAATGAAGCGCAAGTGAGCGGATTGCCAAGTTTGAAGGATACAATACCTTCTAATTGGGTTATTGTTACTGATTCTCCTCATCGTGTGAGCTTCGTTAGAATGGAAAGATGGGAATTTTGTAATCAGCGGGGATGTGTAGATCTATTAGTTGCCGTTGATCATGAACATTCGAACAGTGTTTCGTTTACGCTGCGTTCACATGGGAGTGTAGTTAATTTAAATGATGTCATGGATTTCGATAATGTCCTCAAAGACTTGACAATTTCAGGAAAAGTATCGACTACGATCGAATTTATTGAAAAGAGCCCAATATGTACAGGGTACTTTTTATCAGAGGAGAAAGAGGATATTATATTATTGGATCCGTTAGCAACTGTAGGCAATTTTATAGAGCACAGTTCAGCGAGCATAACTACTAAATGTAGAAAAGTATTTTCTAAAAACTGCGAGTTGTTCGCTTCTCCAGAGGGACACTGTAAGAAGTGCAAACATCGTAAAGTAAACCAAGAGAAGAGAAAACAATATCGTAAAAAAGAAACACCTAGTAAGCGTTACTGTTGTTACAAGTATATGACTAGGCAGGAGTTAGTAGACCAGTTACGTTTGGAGAGGCAAAACCATACTAACCTGAAAAGAAAGTATGAGTATATGAAATCTGGACAGGAGGCTATCGAAGATAACGACAGCGAAGACGACGTTGGAGATCAGGACAGTGACATTGGAGATCCAGATGATGCAACTGGTGGTCAAGGTGCCGCAATTGGTGATCAAGGTGACGCAACTAGTGATCAAAGTGGCGCAACTGGTGGTCAAGGTGCCGAATCTGGTGGTCAAGATGGCGCAACTGGTGGTCAAGACGGCGCAACTGTTGGTCAAGGTGATGCAACTGGTGATCAAGGTGACGCAACTGCTGATCAAGATGGCGCAACTGGTGACGAAGCCGATGTTGGTGATGCAGATTGTAATGGCGAAGATGATGGAAACGGGCTAAAACTAAAAACAGAAATGAAGGGGGGAAATGCAATGGTAATTAGTAGTAGAATTTTGTACAACATTCACTAACAAAATATACGACATCAGATGGGCAGATCTATCTAAATGTGATCATGAAAATGTTTAAGTTAAAGACGATAATAATGTTGGTTGGAATGGTTAGCTTGAAGCGTGTATAGCTATAAACTGTAGAAACAAGTTTTTACGAACCGTTTAAAGTCACAAAAGATTTGTGTTGTAAAGGCGGATCTCCACCAGACGATTTTTGACGATCTTCAGAACAGTTTGCGACGACACATGCGCAATTGAAAAAAAGTGTTCGAAGAGCGATTGTCTGGCGCTCGACAAAAAGTAGGATTGACTTCTACGTAACACATGTTTTTCAACGTTTTATTGTGTACACAGACATTGTAAACTGTTGTAAAATGTTTTCAAAGAACATTTGCTACGATGTTATGTGAAAGATCGTCGAAAAAGTTCCAAAATGACTTTGGCAATGACCATAATCTGAAAATTAGCATTTGCTCTTTTAAAGTTATCACTGATAGACGTTAAGCATAATTTCACTCGGACACGAGTGTAGTATAAGTGCGGGAAACCAGATAGAAAAGTCTGAGCCTTTGGTTGGTAAATCACGCAAATCCTTTGTGCCTAAAATTGAGTGACGGAAGTGCGGTTTTCTGGACGTCTATATGTGGGGCATTGGGGGCAGGACTGACATACAATGGCTTGGGTTTAAAAACTGCGATATTTAGATTCTGTAACATAAAACTTACGTGTCAACTCAAAATGTTTTTGATGCTGACCACATTATTGTGAAATCTGGTAGAATATAGAATAAAATTTTAAGAGTTAAAGAGAGCACATGATATTATATACTACACAATTTCTCTATGAAAATTTCTGTTAAAATTAAAATTAAAAAGTACGTAAATTGTTAAACAGTTTTAAAACTTTTGTTTAGTATGTTTTTAACGTATATTATTCAGAACATTCTCGATTTATGCCATTTAAAATTAACAGTTGGAGTTGTTTCTTGATGTTTATGTTCTTCCATGCTGCGTTTGCTAACTATTTATATGTCCTCGCAAAAGCATTTTTCCTAACGACTCTAGATCACCTGGTAACTTTCGTTCAGCATTTTTGCTGGGCCACTCACTCAACGATTTATGGCCCTCTTCTGAGTTTTCTATTGCTTAATTGGCGACACAGGCCATTGTGGAGGTATATTATCTCGAGGTATATTATCTGGACGTACAGGTGAACTGTAACGAGAACTGGAAGGTGGGCGCTCTACCGTTGACTATGCCGTGAGGATAAAACACACATAAAATAGGTTCTTTAGACTGAGCGGTATGGCAATACTAGATTCCCTTTATTACGTTTTCGTAGCGCTTTGCATTGTGGTTATAGTGATATCACTGATAAAGATAGCGGCCTCGAATGAAAATATTGAATGTTTTCGCGAATATTTTGCTGTTGGCTATCGCGCACCTGACCCTAGCTTTTTAAATGTTCTTGCACGGGTCAGGACAAAAAATAAGCCATCTTGAATACCAGTGATACCACTATAACCACAATGCAAAGCGCTACGAAAAGGTAGTAAATGAAATTTCAAGTACATATTTCCATACCCTCCCAAAAACCTATGGAAAAATTTTCGTAACCCCTTTCAATGTAAGTGAAAATTTTCATATCCCACCCCCCCTTTCTATCAATAATTCTGTTTTAACATTTGTCTTGCGTTTATCTATATTTCGCCACTCTCCAGTTTGTGATAGCTCTCCCACTTCTTGTAGTGGTAACCATATATCTTCACTCAACATTTTCCGCAGTCTCCGATTCGTCACCATTCTTTTCTGTTTCTGCTTCTGACATACTAGCGATGGGTTGAGAGTAAGAAAAAATAGAAAAAATTATTTTTTGGTTTCAATTTCGTACTCAGAGAGCCATCGTTGAGCTCTGGGAACGAGATTGGGTTTATTTCAAACAGAAAAAATCCTCCACACCCCTAAGAAATACTTTAGGGGCGGACTATTTGATTTTGAGGGGGTTGGAAGATTGAGTCTGTGCAAGAATTTTTTTCGGCCCCGGGGAATAAGACATTTTTTTCCTGTGAAAGTGCAGCGCAAGATATTTTTGCCCAGTATATTTCGCGGCAGGATATTTTTTTTGCCCCTCATAATTACGGCTTACAGTAACTTAAGGCTTTCATATAGCTATCGTCAGAGATGTAGCCGGGGTTTTCAGTCAGAGAAGGCCGAGAACTGAATCCCAGAGGGGCCAAGGAATTTTCACTGTGCTTTATTTTATATGGTTGTCTTAATGTTCCTCACACTAAAGCGTGCATGCAGGTTTACTTACAAAAAATTTATAAGTGCACCAAAACTAAAATATGCAGGGATAGAGTAGAGTACTCGAAAATGGAGGAGGTACAGTATATGGATGAACTGTAACCTTGAGGGTTCGGGGGCATGCTCCCCCGAGAAAATTTTAAAATTTGAACCTCGGAAATGTAATTTCCTGCTTTTTCAGCCTTGGATTCGTCCAACAACTTTGCTCTACTAAGCCTAAGGAACGCTTACTGTCCTTTATTTTAAACAAGGGAAAATCACAAAATGAGCTTTGATTACTATGTAATAAAACAAGATTTCAATAATGCGATTTTTAACTGCCCTCCGAAACAACAATGTTCCACCAAATATAGCTCAATAACTTTTCAATCGTTCATACAAATAGCTTGTTGGGGATCGGGTTGCATCCTCTTCAGAAATTTTTTAAAATCTAGACTCTCTAAACTGGCATTTTCGCATTAAAATCATCGTATATACAGTACGTTGAACTTGCATCCTGTAGATGCTGTAGATGGGCCTTTGAAGCTTTAATAGTTTGGAGCTATGTTATCAAAAAACGCACACAGACTCAACCATCCAAAAATACTTTTTCTACCATGCATATTAGATATGTATAAATAACTTATAAACTTGTACATATCTTAAAGCCTGGTTCACATATATGCCTGCGACGTGCCTGCGACGTGCCTGCGACGTACCGGCGACGATGCCGGTGGTAGCTTAAAACGTAAATCAGGGCCTTTTTTAACATACAAGCTGGGGGTGGGGGCAAATGCCCCAGTCCTCCCTTGTGCCCCCCCCCCCACGAAATCACATTTTGCCCCTCCCACCAGAAAAAGTCCCTTTTTCCTAAATTTATACCAACAAAACAGCGAAGAACAACAAATAAATAAACGGAAAGAAAGTTTTGGGCTTTATCCTTTGTCCTTGTTTAACAAAATCGATTTAAATTCTTACGGTTTTCTATCACTAAGTAATGATAAATTATTGTTAATAATTTTTTTATTTTTTGGATGCTCAGAATGCAGGAAATAGCATTTCCAGGTTTCAAATTTGAAAAATTTTCTGGAGATTATGCCCCCACACACGTGGTCTTCGGCCATTGGTATCCCCCTCTAATAAGTAAAATGATAAATTACGGTTAATATTCTTTTTTACTTTTTGTGCATTTTTTCCTTCTTTTATTTCAAATACAAGTATAGTTAGCATAAATTTTAGAGCAAATTTGGATGCTCAGAATGCAGGAAATGGCATTTCCGTGTTTCAAATTTCAAACATTTTCTGGGGGAGTACACCCCCACACACGTAACCATTGGTATCCTCCTCTAATAAGTAATGATAAATTATGGTTAATATTTTTTTTTACTTTTTGTTGGTTTTTTCCTTCTTTTATTTCAAATACAAGTATAGTTAGCATACATTTTGGAGCAAATTTGGTTGCTCAGAATGCAGGAAATGGCATTTCCGTGCTTCAAATTTCAAACATTTTCTGGGGGTGTACACCCCCAGACCCACCCCCATCCATGCGTGCATGGTATGTTGGTTACACACGTGGCCTTCAGCCATTGCTATCTCCCTGTAATATATTATCTCACAGAAAGGTCCCTTTTCAAAAAATGCCCCCCCCCCACGGGAAAATCCTTAAAAAAGGCCCTGACGTAAATTACGTGAATATTTGTTCGCCGATTGCCTCCAGTGCCACAGTTACATCGGCGATAGGGCGGGAAAGTTGACTTGAGTTCAACTTTGCCGGTATTTCGGCGGCAAGTAGAGGCATAATGATACAGTCGCAGGCATACCGCAGGCATATGTGAACCAGGCTTAAGCCAAGATTTTCTCAGCGGGGGCAACAAGTTTGCCAGGGAACGCCACTGGCTATCGTATGTTATAGGCTTCAAAGGCGGTAGAATCCCTGTGATGTAGTCCACTGTTCACCCGTGTTCTTTTAAGCAAATGTGCCTGCTCAAAAATGCAAAATCTTGCAAGCCTGTGGACACAATACTAAAGTGAAGAACGTACGTCAGTAGATTGACATGTAGGAATTTTTTTTTTGAGCGCTCTCTTTTGCATGATATTTTTTTCTCGGTTGTATGCTGTATGATTTTTTTTTCTTTCTCCTTGGATTGCAGGAAATTACTATGGATTGTTGTTGGTAACTAGTTTCCAATTATTATCAACTGATTTTTAGTCGCGTCCGCGTCGCAGATTTGGTACATCTTAAGCTCCCTATTGACATACGCCAGAAAACGAATCGTACACGATTAATCGCAGCGTGTAAACATAGCTTTACAGCAACGCAAAGTGGTGTTTTGAGTGAAATTTGACATTTTTTTCAAAAATGGAAAAAATACAAATTTTATTCATATTTGAATCATTTTATTGCTCAAAAATACCTAAAAAACCCTGAAAATTTAGCAAATTCGATAAATTTACACTTTAAAAGGTTCTAGGGTTTGAATAATTACACTGACCTGAAAGGTCAAGTGTCTTAAATCCCTAGTTTTCTGTTTTCGTCGTCGAGAAATAGAAATGGAGTTTGCGTTAGCGCATCGCAGGCTCAAGGTGCAACGATTAAGCCAAAATGCAATCGATCCAAATGCCATCGATTCTTCGACTGCTTGATTTACTTTTCATCGTAACAAGCTCGTATCTATGTACGTAGTAGCCGGCTCATGTCATGCTTGTGGTACATCTTTCTTTATTAGCGCATACACTTGTACGCACGCGCACAATTACCAGTTTCAGACCTCCTGAGTCCCTATCTCCCTATCCTAACATAGAATATAGTGGAATACAAGTAACAAGGACAATTTAAAGGTTTGACAGAGTTGACTTTAATAAACAACTATAAATATACGTTGTAGACTCATAAACATGTGTACTTCTGTTCATTTTTGTGTCGCACTCTGGACTTTCTTACGTGTTGAATTAATGTTTTTCTTTTTGTATTAAATTAAACGACTCGAAAACCCCCAAAATTTGGACCCAGCGAACTTATACAATATATTGGAATATGAACAAGGACAAGTTAAGGTTGACAATTTGACTACACAACGTAGTTTTAATTGAACAAAATCTCCTAATTCCTTACGATAGTTTTAGCCAAATGTCGACAATATATCTTACATACATGTATTAAAATTCGCGCAGTACTAGAATTCGTGTAGCGCTGGGTGCGCAAATTTTAGTACTGCGCGAAATATAATCCGCGAGAAGAGCTTTGTGCGCTACAGTAAAGATAAAGCGGTGCGTTCAAAATACCAACAAGGACTAAAACATTTATTGTATGGTTCTCATTTGCTTTATAATACAATAACATTAGTTCGACGCGAATTTTAATACAAGTAAGGTATGGTATCATATTTCATAATATAAGGAACAATGTAAATGTAAACTAGCCATACATTTCGCCGAACATATAAACTTCGGCCCGTTTGGGCATATCTTTTTCGTAATAGTATTATTGGAACCAGAATCCAAAACACTATTTCTACACTATTTCACACTATCGATCGGGCTATAAAATATGGTCAAGCATCAACGTGGCGCGTGCGTGCGAGTGAAAACCCGATATTTTAAAAAATTCAAAATAAATATTTCTACTCTGCCGTATTCAAACGAAACTTTGTACATGAAAGCGCTTGAATACAAGACGTATTTTATTCACATTGACTCTGAACAAATTGTGAAGAGTTTAGAAGATATTCAAATTTTTTTCTCGATATGAAATAGTCGAAATACAGAATGTTTGGCCAAGCTGCGAGTAAATATATTATTGTTTTGGTTTGTGTAATGTTTTGACGGCATTTGACGCCCCCGCAGGATTTATAATTAGAAACAATAAAAATCGTAAAAATGTAAAATTTTGAATTGGGGCGTGACGCGAAATTAGCCATTTTAATACAGGCAGTACTTTGCTGGCAGTGCAATTGTCTACACAGTAAATACTAAAGTAGATAGACAGTAAATACTAAAGTAGGGTGCATTGCCAGCTAATGGTTTAATAAAAGACATTGACAGATGTGTTTGTTAAACTATTTACTGACAGTACTCTACCACTGACAAGTAAAATCGTCTGGCGGTACACGGTGTAAATTTGTCTGGCGTTAGTCAGAGTTATTACTGAAAGTAGTGTGTGTTGCCAGCTAATAGATTAGTAGACCTTAATATCCACTTGCTTATTAAATGATGAACGAGAAACAAATTTGTGCAGGAAACATAGGGGATATAACCTTCATGTGCAGGCCTGCCATTCTACCAATGATGAAACGTGGAAATGATGCCATTGGGTCATGCCATTGGGTCAAAAGTAAACTTCCCTTTAGAGAATTGTTTAGAAATACAAACTTTTGCATTCAGATCATGTGGCAAAAAGGCAGCACTTTCCTTGCGATAGTAACTCCTATTTATAGATTTGCACCATAGGTCTCCCGAAAAGGTCTTTTATTTTTTTTAAAAATCCATACAATTTGCTTGCGGTTTACGACTTGATTCTCGTATACTGCATCATAGCACGTATGTCGTCATTTTCAGGTCAGTGTGAACGCCTGAGCAGGCGTCTTGTTTATATTTAGATCAGTTTTTACGTACCCCTCGCTTTCCAGCCGCTTTCAATCGCATGTTAGCTTTGCTACCGCTGGCCAGTCTTTTCATTTTTTATTTAATTATTTTTCAAATCAAAATTCGAAGCCATATTTGTGTTAAACCCCGGGCAAACTAGGAAACATTGTTGTGGAAACATTTGTGATTCTCGATGTTTCCTCAAATGTTTCCCTGTTTGCCCACCCGTGGAAACATTGTTGAGGAAACAAAATTTGCTTCCCGAGAAGCAAAAATGTTTCCTAGAGAATTCAGAAACCTTTGATGTTTTCCTATGTTTCTCAGTGAATGTTTCCTCATTTTGGGGGTACTGTCTGCCCTTGCATCTAAAAGACTTACTTGAGAGTACATAAAGTTAGAACGTTTACGGAGGGGAGCATATGCTGGGATGAACGAAGGACGTGGTGGCGAGGGGGGTCGTGCAAGGACGAGATTGGAGGGAACAGTTTTCCACGACTGAGGACAAGATTCCCAAGCACTGGGACCTGGGTTTATATAAAGTAGGACATGCAGATGCCATGAGCATCCGCCAGGCTTCACCCAGGGGTCCCTACTCCTAGGCACTAAAGAGCAACACTCACCTCGTTCTTAATATATTTATTTTAGTTGCATTTTTTAAATACAAAATATGCATGAAAAGATTTACACTAAAACTTATCAAAACTTTCAGGTGAATTACCGCAGTTTCGTATATATATATATGGTCATTTTGCCATTATATTTATGTAGTGTGTCCAAAAGATAAGCTTTCAAATTATCTTTTCTGGTCTTAGGCCTGTTTCATACGTCCAACTTCGGTCGCGTCGAATGCAATTCAAACAATAGACAATGAAGCTTAATTTAATGAGGTTTATCATCTCATTATCTAGTGTCTTAACTGCATTCGACGCGACCAAAATTCGACGAATAAAACAGGCCTTATAAGCCTGTTTTCCATTAGGCGGAATTTTGCGCGCGGAGCGGAATCTTTCTTTGTCTTTTCTAATTAGTTCCACCTGAGAAATCACAAGACAAAGAAAAATTCCGCTCCGCGCGCAAAATTCCGCTTAGTGGAAAACCGGTTTTAGTGTTCTTAGTTAGAGCTGTGCAAACTCCGGTTATTTTCGCTCCGGCTCCTGCAGTCAAAACTCCGACTCCTGCTCGGTAAGGAAATTATAAGGAAATTTCATATTTAAAAGTAGAAGCATGCCAAAGTATTTCAGAGTAATTTCAGAATTTATTTTATTCCTTTTTGAGCTTTCTCCTTTACTTATCAAATATACGTGCTTCGGTGCTTGTTTAAACAATGTTTTGCAGAAAGTAAAACCGCATGGCAGCGTGGTATTTTCGCCCAAAATACATCGGGGTCAGAGAATTTTGTATCAAAAGCGATAGCAATGCGCTTGCAGAATTTTCGAAGCCACGAATCGGATCGGAGCAAGCAAGTAATTAAACTGGATAATAACTTCAAATCATTCAACTTAATTTTTCCATTACCAAAAGTTCATTGAAATATGAAAATTTTTCATAATTTTTGACGGAGTTTTCCAGCTCCGGCGCACAGCTCTAACTGTGTTCTCATACATCAAGCTTAGGTTACACACTTCCCCAACAATCAACAACAACAACAAATAATTTATTTGACACTTATGATAAAGGTTACAATTTTAATATAATTTACAAGGACTAGTCCTTGTAAATGCCATGGTGGATTTTTTAGCTTTAAAGTAATTTAACTCAAAAGCGATATCGGCGACATCCAAATTTTATTTCATAAAATGATTTCTCATAGCATACTCAATTATTTGGCAATTTTAAAAAAATTCTGCTGAGCCATAAATATTATGAATAATCACATTTACGTAGTTTGAAAATTTTTGGCTCAACAGAATTTTTTGGGTGTCACCGATGTAAAATAATTGAGTATACCAAGAGACGTCATTTTATGAAAATAAAATTGGTGGGCCACCGATAATTTGGGGGTTACCATGCAGTTAAATTACTTTAGCCAAAATATCCGCCATATTGAAACGTCATTACTCCCAATACTATGGCAGTTGCCCAACTCCAGCTTAACACAAGTAAAATTATTTTTTCGGTTTTTGAACAAGTAATATACTTGTTCACAAATACGGACCTTAAATACGTATCGATTTTAAAAAAACTATCGAGCCACGTTCAGGGTATGCTGTAAACATAGATATTACATTACTAATTGTCAGTGGGTACCTTAAAATTCCCTTAAACCAAGGTTACAGAACACCCTACGCGGCTGGTTCGGGAAATTTGACATTACGCATTCAATTTTTAAGCAATCGGCCTAAAATTTGCATCAAATATTGCAAACTATACGCTCTGCCTATTAGTATTGTCAAATAAACAATACATTTAATGGTTTTTGAAATGTTTGTAGTATCTGAAACTAAGGTAACTGTCTTCCACGAGTTTATGTTCCTTCTGGTTGTACTGAAATTCTCTCAAACAGTGGCATGTAAAGTCCTGTACGGTCGAACGTCGAACTTTTCATGCGCCGAACCTAATGCAAATGAAGTGAAACAAAGAACGTAGCTCATTATTACATTAACATTAGGTTCGGCGCATGAAAAGTTCGACGTTTGACCCTGGCCTAACTTACTTAATTTTGATTTAAAAAAAATTCCAGACACACTTTTGTAGCTAAACTATGTCGGAATATTATGTGAAATTTTGAAAGAAATCGGTTCCAAATGCGTGCTGTTCTTAATCCTTTGTACGCATGTACATATCGTAAAATTTATTCTGCTGAAAACAGGCTGTAAATATTTGGCGGAGTTTTTCACACCCAACGCTAATTTCTCCGCCTACTAGAATTGGGAAGATAATCCGATTGACGTTAACCAATAACAATCCAAGTGGTTTATAATCGGTGTGAGGTGTTCTCTGGGTCAGAGGAAATGAAATCCCAGTTGTCATGCTGCTCGATCACTTCCTATTAATTCGGTAATGCCTTCAGTGAAGAAACATAAAGGTTTAACGCAGAATAATAGCGTACAGGTTCGATTTCCTGTATTTTGTTTGCTCTGAATACGTAAAAATTAAAAAATCGATTCTTTGGACGATCTAGGGTGTTCTGTAACCTTAATCTCAACACCAAAAATATGCAGAACAAAACAAATACCAACAGAACGCAATTGAATTTATTTGAGCAGTTTTTCAGAACTTATATACCAATGCCTGCTTCATTCATAGCCTAAACCAACACCTTTGCCTTTTCCTGACTGCATAGCTTGAAAATATTGTTTTTCCAGAGAAGAAGCAAACGCTTTCTCTTGTTCTTTATTCATGGCCATTGCTGAATAATTACTAGTTTCTCGTTGCTCAGTCGACGGCTTGAACGCACCCATTAGACGCAAGAATTTTTCCTTTTTTTCCACAGAAGCAAACTCGGCACTTTCCCACTGATTACCGGTCTTATCATCAATTTTCTGTAAAAGACAAGTAAAATGTCTAGAATTAGGGTGATTCACGATACGAGTTTATATGACAATTGTTTTCACAACGTATAATTGCTGCTATTACTTTCAATGCACTATAAATGGTTTTAGAAGTGTGGCCAAATTAACGGCTCGTTTTAAAGTAGACGTAAATCAAATACTCATATTCACCTAAGCTGCGCTCACGCGCTACAATTAAGGTAATAGAGAGGTTTAGATTTGACTTCTTCTACCCCTACCTCAGTATCTCTACCACTAGGGGACCATTAACCATTCGATGTAGACTACTAATGTTGACTGCGAGCAGTCCCTCTTTAGAATGTAAGGAGGGACTGCAGACAAAACATCAAGAAACAAAATACGCGTTGTCCACACAACGCAAAATTCCGATTGGTTGGTATAGTCGATTGACAGATCTTAATTAACTTAAATGTTTTTGTTTTTCAAATTTGAAAGTCAACCGCCAAATTATATCATATTAATTAAATCTCGTAACATTTTTATTCATACCGTCTGAAAGCGTTTAGTATGTTATTTCGAGCAAATACAATTTAATGCAAAACTATGTATTTTTACTTGTAAAACGAAAACGCCGTTTCACTGCATGTAAACTTGAATTTTTCTTTTAAAATAATACGATACGCGCTTTAAATAGTTACTTGTTTACAACGCCAAAAGCTGTCCCTTCTTTCCTTCTAAGGAGGGACTGCTTGTAGTCTAATTGAGATGCGTTAAAATGATGTCTGATTAGCAAATTACACACGTACATAGTCAGAAAAACCTCACTATTATGTCAACTAGGAAGAAAGAACGAATTGATATCCACATTTATCCAATTTCCTCGCGTCGTAACCTTCTTGGCATGGAAATGGCGGAAAAAACATAGAGATTATAAATAACACTAGAGGGGGCATCGAGGGTGAAATTTGGGAGCGCGGTAATGGGGGGGGGGGGCAAAAATTGAAATCCCAGATGAACACCACACAATTCTTGGGTTAAACTTGAAACCAGAAAAATTTAAAACAAGAGTCACAAAACTTGATGTTTTATACGTTTTGTATGAAATTACTATACAAACAATCCGCAAAAATTTTGAATTCAAACGATTAATTCCTCTTGAGGTAAAAATGTTTGGTAAAAATCAAAACGGGACTACTTAACTACCATAAACAAGAATTTAGAGATTTTGGCTCAAACTCGCTCTTATTTCAGAATTTTAATTTTTGGCCCCCTAATAGCCGCGTTCCCTTTCTTTGACTGAATTAAGATTACGATGCCCCCTCTAGTGTTATTTATAATCTCTATGGGAAAAAAGGCATTATTGTGTCACAATGCACGCGCATTAGCCGCCAATCAAATCGCCTGTTATATCCCACCTATTTTATACTGTATATTAGTGAGCTGAAGCAAGCAACGTTTTTGTCAACACGGACGTCAGATTCTCGAGGAGGGGGGTGGGGACCATTGAACTATAAGTAAACTGGAAGGCTAACTCCTATGATGAAGGCCTATGATTCGTTGAAGCCGACGCGCGGGAAAATCAGCTTTCAAAAGGACTAAGGCGAGTTTCGGGGAGTGAAAAAATTCGATCAAAAGTTTGTTTTCGAGCAAAAATGTGCAAGAAAAACACATTTTCCATGGGAATACTGCAATGATTGGGATTCAAACCAGGTTTTCCGATTAGTTCCAACTGTTTTACATCTCTCTGCAGCAAAAAGTAAGGAATTTTGCTTTTGTATTTTGAAAAAATGACGAAGTTTGGACGTGCCGATGGAAACCTCGCTCTTCAACTTGAAAAAAATATACTATAAAATATTTTGACACTCCCAAAACTTAGTTTGTACTAAACCCCAGGTATTGTTATTTATCCTGAGCTTTTAGTCCTTGTTTTATTCCTTCTAATTGACTTTTTCAAGTGATGTGATTTTCGTCATCGCATCTTCTTGTTGGGCATTTATATGAGCACGTATATGGCAGTCAAGCTAGCTTTGATAATGCTTATTTTAACTGTCAAAAGTAAGTCGTGGGTACTACTTGAAAATAAATTTGCAAATGTATTTAATATTTTTCTACATAATTTGTATCATAAAATCTCTTGACTCTTTTTGGAAAGTCTCATATAACTCAGAAAAACCAAACATTTTCGCGAGGTTTTTTGACAAATTTTGTTTTGGTTCTGTAATATTTTGAACGACTACCTCCCGCAGGCCCTTTTCCGGGCAAATTTGCGGGCGGTGTAAATTTGCGGGCCACTTTTAGAAACGTAAAGCGAAAGACGAAGGGCCTGACATCCAAATATAACGCGTCGAAAATCGGGAATCCAAAAAAATCCCTTTGAAATTTCGTCCATCATTAGTTCAAATTAATTTCTCACGTAAGCTGGGTTAATTCTGGACTTGCTGACAAAAAATAAAATGGAAATACGGCAAATAAAGAAATCGATATACGGCCGGCGTCATATATGCAGAAAATCGGGAATATGTGTCGAAAATCGGGAATCCAAAAAAATCCCTTTGAAATTTCGTCCATCATTTAATAATAGTTCAAATTAATTTCTCACGTAAGTTGGGTTAATTCTGGACTTGCTGACAACAAAATCAAATGGAAATACGGCAAATAAAGAAAGAAATCGATATACGACCGGCGTCGTATTTAGACGAGAATGCAGAAAATACAGAGAAATATTATTTAAGTTTAAAATGCACCAAGATCTGCTGTTCATCCACATCCGACCATCCGACATGACGTCTTTTATCTTCTGATTTGTTTCGAATTACATTCTGAAGAAATTTGATCCGCTGAAACATGAAACGGTATATTTTTTGGCCATATGTTGTGCTCGTCGTTCGACGGGCAGCGATGTGGATACTCTCAATATATCGTTTTCTGAAATGGACTTGGTATGTAGATTTTTGTGGTAATGGAGATTCTACATGCAGACATTGTGTTATTTATATCACTCAAAAGACAAAGAACAAGCGAACAATGAGACGCTATATTACTTCTATTTACATTGTCATTGTAAATGTATTATATTTTTAATATGCAAATATAATTTCACCATATTTATCTTTCAAATTGTGCTTTTAATGTTTCATGCAGACTGATATTTGAATCTTATCTAAAGTATTTGGAATGGCTTATCATAGCCTTAGTAGCAAAATATGTAGAAAGCAGATATAACATCGTTGATGTTGTATTTGCATTGTATAACTGAACACTTTATAAAACAGTCTCCATCGTCATAGAAAAGCGGCGGCTAGTTATAAGTACTTTTCAGTCTGCCAAGACCACTGGATGCTATTTCTAAATATTATTTAGATTTATTAGATCAGTGCTGGTATGTATATTGTATATTAAGTCATAATCCAGATGATCTTGATACGTGGAAAAGTACTGGCACTAGTTGTCAAATAGAAATCCATTTTGTGATTAAAACAACTGAATATCTCCTGTAATATACTTTATTTCGATTCCATATTTTTGTCAGAGCTATAGTTCTCATAACCAAACATAATTACAAAATTTCAACTAGTTTCATAAAGAATAACGAAAGATATAATTGACTGAATACATCAAAATGGATTTCTATTCGGACAACCCTTTCTGAGCGCTGATTGGCTAAAATACGAACACAAGATCACCTGGATAGTATTGAAAATTTCGATTTATAGCCGATACGCCATCTTAAAAACATTACTCGGCAGGCGCTCTCGTCTGTAACCCGCATTTTCCGAACCTGCCCGAAATGCTCCCTAAACGACTGCGGAGGAGGTAGGTTGAACGATATTTATTTATTGTAAGTACTGGAGGGAAAAGATTAACTGTCTTAGTATGCTCTAAAATGAAAAAGGAAAGGGGGAAAGGAAATTAAAGGGGTAAAATTTATCGATATATAAAATGTATTTTTAAAAAAAATTGCAAAAAAGGACTGGCACCACATACAAAGCACGGCTTCAATCCCCCCCCCCTGAGTTAGCCTTCCAGTTTACTTATAGTTCAATGGGGGGGGGGGGGACTGGATTAACATGGGCCGTGTTGACAAAAACGTTCCTTGCTTATGCTCACTAATAAACTCGCGAAGCCTATTTCACAATATACTTCAGCACATATCTAATAGTGACCAGTCAATGCATAACAGAATATAGATTATAAAGAATGAATAATAATAATTTGCAGCGTGTTTTTATCCAACTTCTTTTAGATATTTTTTCACAAAACAATTGAAAAACGTACTATTTCAGCACCTGCAACAATTAGTTCATTGCTAGCCCCACCTACAACCACGTAATTCCCACGCGGTATATAAAAGAAACATTCAAGATAACATACCTTTTTCTCATCAAGCTCACTTCTCTCCGATATCCCTTCTAAAGTTTTGGCTGTCTCTAAGAAGTGAATATTTCAATAATCAGTACTGTATATAATCAAAGTGGCAATTGACCATTTGCGTAATAGACAAAATTTTGATCTCAACAAGTCTAGACAAAAATTTCATTACAGCTTGAAAAGAGCATCACAAAATTAGTAATATTCCAAATTTGCGTTGCGAAATGTTGTAAAATGCGGATAATATGGCCTTGCGAAGTTTGCCTTTTTCAGTCATTTTGTGTTACAAACGGGAAATTGACAAAGGGTATTGGTCTGTCAATTTTCCCCGCGTGATGCAAAATGACTGAAAAACGGCAAACTTCGCAAGGCTATATTATCCGCATTTTACAACATTGGGCCTGAGAAAGTTTGAGAATGCTTTAATGATCACTTTACCAGTGTAGGCGCAAAGATTGCGGATTCTGTTGAAAGTGGAAGTAGTTCTTTTACTGGGTACTTGACTGATGTATCCAGTGATTGTACTTTTAAATTTAACTGTGTTGATCCGCAAACTGTTTTTGATATGTTACATTCGATCTCCACATCTAAAGCAACTGGTATTGATCAAATTCCAGGCAAGATTCTGAAACTTGCTGCTCCTGCCATTACACAATCCATAACCATGCTATTTAATTATTCAATTGTTACCGAATCATTCCCATCTGAATGGAAAATTGCAAAAGTTATTCCTTTGCACAAATCGGGGCCAAGAAATTTACTTGATAACTACCGTCCAATTTCAATCTTGCCAGCGATAAGCAAGGTATTTGAGAAAATTCTTTATAAGCAATTATTTAATCATTTAAATGCCAACAATATCATTTCGAAATTCCAATTTGGTTTCACACCTCTGCATTCAACCGCTGATGCCCTGTTACATAGCACCAATGAATGGTACTCAAACATGGATCATGGTTTGTTTAATATTGCAGTGTTTTTGGATTTGAAAAAAGCCTTTGATACGGTTAATCATGAAATTTTGACTAAAAAATTAGGTTTTTATGGCTTTGATTCATCCGCAGTAGACCTTCTTAGTTCTTACCTAACAAATCGTTCTCAAATGTGCTGCGTAGATGGGCATTTTTCATCTCCAAGTGAAATCAATTATGGAATCCCCCAAGGTTCCATATTGGGGCATCTACTATTTCTAATTTATATGAATGATTTGCCAAATTGTGTGGAAAATTCCAATATTAGAATGTTTGCAGATGACACTACCCTTACTGCTTCTGGCAAGTCAATACAACAGATTGAATCTAAAATTAATTGCGCCTTGATTAATATTAAAGAGTGGCTAGTAGCTAATAAATTAAGTCTTAATCTTACAAAGACTGAATATTTAGTAATTGCAGTCCATTTAATCTTAATAATCTTACATCTGAACCTAACATTATGATTGACATGTACCCATTAAACGAGTAACAAAAACTAAATCGTTGGGTATTCAAATTGACCAATTTTTATCCTGGGACAATCGTTTGGAGGAAATATGTAAACTAAGGCGTCCTCGGGAATTGGTGCAATCAGAAGACTAAAAAGTTATGTTTCTCGTGAGTGACTTATATCAGTCTATTATGCTTTGGTTCAACCTTATTTTGACTACTGCTGCCTTGTGTGGGACCCAATTGGTGCCACGCTTTCAAATCGAATTCAGACTTTACAAAATAGAGCAGCAAGGGTCATATTAGGTTATAGAAATGAGCACGGTCAGTCTGAAGCAGCGTTATCCTAGTTGGGTTGGAAAACCTTAAAAGAACGCAGGCTGATCATGAAGGCCAGACTTATGTATAAAATTACTCATTCGCAAGCACCAGTTGCTTTGACCGAAATCTTTGAAAATTCACAACAAATCTATAACTTACGTAATAACGAATTCAAATTGTATTTACAGAAACCTAATACTGAATACTTAAAGAAAAGTATTGGGTTTTGCGGTGCGAAACTTTGGAATGAATTATCTGGCAATCTGAGAATTGCAGATTGTTTGAATTCATTTAATACCTTGATTGCTGACACTAGCCTGCTTTAGATCGATTGTACTCTTTGTTATATATATAATATTTATATTATTAGTGTGTGTTATGTTACTTTATTCATGTACCTTTTAAATTTGCACGCACTCCTTGGAAATCAGCATTTGCTGAAGGAGTAAGCGTGTCTAAATAAAGTCTTATCTTATCTTTTTTTTTTTTTTTGGGCCAAAGCTAGACCTGAGGCAGTATAACATAGCCATATAGAGCAGTGGGAAAACGGGTCGACATGTTGTCCCCTAAATTTATACCCCTTACCTAGGTACCTCAGTGGCCATTGTCTGATGGCAAGTGAATTTCATTCAGGGCAACTAATTTTCATGTCCAGGCAAGTGGTCAAAAAGTTACACCACTGAAAATGAGTGAGTAAATTATTTTTTTCGCATGTATTTGTTTCATGGATGCGAGTGACCGTGAATTTGCTTCTCCATATATTTTCTATGCGGATCATTTATAAAACTTCTACGGTAGGGATGCAACTATCTGAAAAATAAAAGAGGGGAAATTCCACGTTTCGAACGAAGGTAAGTGTAATGTGATTCACGTTTTTTTTGTTTATACTTTGTTTTGACTAAATCCATCCGACTGGTTTATTTTCTGTCACAAGTCGCTTTTATATTCCCTATTATAAAAGCCCACGTAATTTTCCCGATCCACGCGACCAACTTCCCAACCTTGTTATTTTTCAGGTATTAGCATCCCTACCATATAAGTTTTTTATTATTGTCAGTACCTACACTGGCAAAGACCGTTCAAGATTATATTACTGATAAGTAATAGTATGTTTTCTCGTTCAATTTGCAAAAACATACACTCGCGAGTTTTTCAAATTCTTCAAATTGCACTCGGGCCTCAGACTCCTGCAATTTCCCAAATTGCACTCAAAACCATACTATTACCTATTAAAATAATAGTAATCACACAAAAATCAGGTTAGAAGATCACAACTAACAAATGGTTTCAAAAACCCTACAAACGTTAATGTTCTTACCTTCCTTTTCTAACTCTTCATCAACATCACTTGTTACAGTGTTTTCCCTGGTGCTGTCAACTAAAACCAAGTTATTCGTTGTTGGTGTATTCTTCTTTAATCCACCCTTTACATCTGCCTTAGCATCCTTTTCCTCACAATCAGATTTCTGGCCTACTACATCCAACGACTTGGCACTTTCATGTTCTTCTTTCTCCGACTTTCCCCCCTTCTTCTGACTACCCGACTTGTCAAAAGCATCACAGATAGTCGGAGATATATAATTGCATATCGTATTTTTTACATCCGCATTTACTTCCTTTTCCTTGCCTTCAATTTGTTCCTCCATTAAATCAGTTTCATGTTTCTCTTTCTTCGCCTTTTTCATTCCATTACTGCCCAATTCCTCAGTGACATCACAGCTACTCGGAGACATATCATTGCCTACCTTGTCTTTTACATCCGAACCTATTTCCTTTTCAATGCCTTCAGTTTTCTCGTCCATTTCTTCAGTGACAATACCCGTTTCGTGCTTCCGTTTCTTCGCCTTTTTCATTTTCTCGTAAATACCCGACTCCTCAGTAATACGACCACTACTCTGAGGCATATTATTACCTATCTTGTCCTTAACATCTGTATTTAGTTCTTTTTCCTTGCCATCGATTTTCTCCTCAATTTTTTCAGTCGCGAAATCACTTTCGTGTTTCTGTTTCTTCGCCTTTTTCCTTTTCTTATGACTACCTGACTCGTCAGTAACATCACAGCTACTCGGACCAATCTTGTCTTTAACATCTGTATTTACTTCTGTTTCCTTGCCTTCAGTTTTCTCCTTGCCGTCAGTCACTAAGTCACTTTCGTGTTTCCGTTTCTTTGCCTTTTCCATTTTCTCGTGAATACCCGACTCCTCAGTAACATCACTGCTACTCGGAGGCATATTATTGCCTATCTTGTCCTTAACAACTGTATTTAGTTCTTTTTCCTTGCCTTCAATTTTTTCCTCAATTTTTTCAGTCCCGAACTCAGTTTCATGTTTCTGTTTCTTAGCCTTTTTCCTTTTCTTATGACTACCTGACTCGTCAGTAACATCACAGATACTCGGAACAATCTTGTCTTTAACATCTGTATTTACTTCTTCTTCCTTGCCTTCAGTTTTCTCCTCAGTTTTTTCAGTCGCGAAATCACTTTCATGTTTCTGCTTTTTCGCCTTTTTCTTTTTCTTATGACTATCCGACTCCACAGTAACATCACCGCTACTCGGAGGCATATCATTGCATATCTTGCCTTTAACCTCAATATTTACTTCCTTTTCCTTGCCTTCAATTTCTTCCTCAATGTTTTCAGTCGCTAAGTCACTTTCATGTTTCTGTTTCTTTGCCTTTTTCCTTTTCTTATGACCACCTGACTCGTCAGTAACATCACAGATACTCGGAACAATCTTGTCTTTAACATCTGTATTTACTTCTTCTTCCTTGCCTTCAGTTTTCTCCTCAGTTTTTTCAGTCGCGAAATCACTTTCATGTTTCTGCTTTTTCGCCTTTTTCTTTTTCTTATGACTATCCGACTCCACAGTAACATCACCGCTACTCGGAGGCATATCATTGCATATCTTGCCTTTAACCTCAATATTTACTTCCTTTTCCTTGCCTTCAATTTCTTCCTCAATGTTTTCAGTCGCTAAGTCACTTTCATGTTTCTGTTTCTTTGCCTTTTTCCTTTTCTTATGACCACCTGACTCGTCAGTAACATCACAGATACTCGGAACAATCTTGTCTTTAACATCTGTATTTACTTCTTCTTCCTTGCCTTCAGTTTTCTCCTCAGTTTTTTCAGTCGCGAAATCACTTTCATGTTTCTGCTTTTTCGCCTTTTTCTTTTTCTTATGACTATCCGACTCCACAGTAACATCACCGCTACTCGGAGGCATATCATTGCATATCTTGCCTTTAACCTCAATATTTACTTCCTTTTCCTTGCCTTCAATTTCTTCCTCAATGTTTTCAGTCGCTAAGTCACTTTCATGTTTCTGTTTCTTTGCCTTTTTCCTTTTCTTATGACCACCTGACTCGTCAGTAACATCACAGATACTCGGAACAATCTTGTCTTTAACATCTGTATTTACTTCTTCTTCCTTGCCTTCAGTTTTCTCCTCAGTTTTTTCAGTCACTAAGTCACTTTCATGTTTCTGCTTCTTCGCCTTTTTCTTATGACTATCCGTCTCCACAGTAATATCACCGCTACTCGGAGGCATATCACTGCCTATCTTGCCCGAAACATCTGTATTTACTTCCTTTTCCTTGCCTTCAGTTTTCTCTTCAACTTTTGTAGTCGCTAAATCACCTTCATGTTTCTGTTTCTTCGTCTTTTTCCCTTTCTTATGACTATCCGACTCCTCAGTAACATCACCGCTACCTGCAGGCAAATCATTGCCAATTTTGCCTTTAACCTCACTATTTACTTCCTTTTCCTTGCCTTCACGTTTCTCCTCCATTTTTTCAATCGCTAAGTCACGTTCATGTTTCTGCTTCTTCGTTTTTTCCCTCTTCTTATGACTACCTGACTCGTCAGTAACATCACAGATACTCGGACCAATCTTGTCTTTAACATTTGTATTTACTTCTTCTTCCTTGCCTTCAGTTTTCTCCGCAGTTTTTTCAGTCGATAAGTCACTTTCATGTTTCTGCTTCTTCGCCTTTTTCTTTTTCTTATGACCATCCGACTCCACAGTAATATCACCGTTACTCGGAGGCATATTATTGCCTATCTTGCCCGAAACATTTGTATTTACTTCCTTTTCCTTGCCTTCAGTTTTCTGTTTAACTTTTGTAGTCGCTAAATCACCTTCATGTTTCTGTTTCGTCTTTTTCCTCTTCTTATGACTATCCGACTCCTCAGTAACATCACCGCTACCTGCAGGCATATCATTGCCTATCTTGCCTTTAACCTCACTATTTACTTCCTTTTCCTTGCCTTCAATTTTCTCCTCCATTTTTTCAATTGATAAGTCACTTTCATGTTTCTGCTTCTTCGCCTTTTTCTTTTTCTTATGACTATCCGACTCCACAGTAATATCACCACTGCTCGGATGCATATCATTTCCTATCTTGCCCGAAACATCTGTATTTACTTCTTTTTCCTTGCCTTCAGTTTTCTCTTCAATTTTTTCAGTTGCGGAATCACTTTCATGTTTCTGTTTCTTCGCCTTTTTCCTTTTCTTATGACTACCTGACTCGTCAGTAACATCACAGATACTCGGACCAATCTTGTCTTTAACATCTGTATTTACTTCTTCTTCCTTGCCTTCAGTTTTCTCCTCAGTTTTTTCAGTCGATAAGTCACTTTCATGTTTCTGCTTCTTCGCCTTTTTCTTTTTCTTATGACTATCCGACTCCACAGTAATATCACCACTACTCGGATGCATAACATTGCCTATCTTGCCCGAAACATCTGTATTTACTTCTTTTTCCTTGCCTTCAGTTTTCTCTTCAATTTTTTCAGTCGCGGAATCACTTTCATGTTTCTGTTTCTTCGCCTTTTTCCTTTTCTTATAACTACCTGACTCGTCAGTAACATCACAGATACTCGAACCAATCTTGTCTTTAACATCTGTATTTACTTCTTCTTCCTTGCCTTCAGTTTTCTCCTCAGTTGTTTCAGTCGATAAGTCACTTTCATGTTTCTGCTTCTTCGCCTTTTTCTTTTTCTTATGACTATCCGACTCCACAGTAATATCACCGCTACTCGGAGGCATATCATTGCCTATCTTGCCCGAAACATCTGTATTTACTTCTGTTTCCTTGCCTTCATTTTTCTCTTCATTTTTTTCAGTTGCGAAATCACTTTCATGTTTCTGTTTCTTCGCCTTTTTCCTTTTCTTATGACTACCTGACTCGTCATTAACATCACAGATACTCGGACCAATCTTGTGCTTACCATCTGTATTTACTTCTGTTTCCTTGCCTTCAATTTTTTCAGTTGCGGAATCACTTTCATGTTTCTGTTTCTTCGCCTTTTTCCTTTTCTTATGACTACCTGACTCGTCAGTAACATCACAGATACTCGGACCAATCTTGTCTTTAACATCTGTATTTACTTCTGTTTCCTTGCCTTCATTTTTCTCTTCATTTTTTTCAGTTGCGAAATCACTTTCATGTTTCTGTTTCTTCGCCTTTTTCCTTTTCTTATGACTACCTGACTCGTCATTAACATCACAGATACTCGGACCAATCTTGTGCTTACCATCTGTATTTACTTCTGTTTCCTTGCCTTCAATTTTTTCAGTTGCGGAATCACTTTCATGTTTCTGTTTCTTCGCCTTTTTCCTTTTCTTATGACTACCTGACTCGTCAGTAACATCACAGATACTCGGACCAATCTTGTCTTTAACATCTGTATTTACTTCTGTTTCCTTGCCTTCATTTTTCTCTTCATTTTTTTCAGTTGCGAAATCACTTTCATGTTTCTGTTTCTTCGCCTTTTTCCTTTTCTTATGACTACCTGACTCGTCAGTAACATCACAGATACTCGGACCAATCTTGTCCTTAACATCTGTATTTACTTCTGTTTCCTTGCCTTCCATTTTCTCCTCAATTTTTTCAGTCGCGAAATCACTTTCATGTTTCTGTTTCTTTGCCTTTTTCCGTTTGTTATGACTATCCGACTCCACAGTAATATCACCGCTACTCGGAGGCATATCATTTCCTATCTTGCCCGAAACATCTGTATTTACTTCCTTTTCCTTGCCTTCAGTTTTCTCCTCCATTTTTCCAATCGCTAAGTCACTTTCATGTTTCTGTTTCTTCGCCTTTTTCCTTCTCTTATGACTACCCGACTCTTCAGTAACACCGCCGCTACTCGGAGGCATATTATTGCCTATCTTGTCATTTACTTCCTGTTCTTTCCCTTCAGTTTTGTTCTCCATTTTTTAAGTTACTACGTCACTTTCACATTCCACTTCTCAGCATCTCTCTAGAAATGAATTCAAACAAAATTTATTCAAATAAATACAAAATAAATTAAAGCAACCGAAACAGCATATAAAAGTTTAATTTTCATTATTTATACTGATACTGAAATACGTCGTGAAATATTTTTGCTATATTTCAATTTTATATTAGATTTTGAGTAATATAACGAAGGGCGTTTTTAGACGATATTTCAGTGGAAACTATAATACATATTTTAGATCTAACCGTCAGTTCAAACCGCCAGATTTCATTAAACATTTCCATTTATAAACCCCTTCATAAATTTTGTTTGTTGTTGAAGTTCCGTAGCTTGATTTTATTTTTACTTTGTCATATTGACATTTTTTAGGTAAGCTGTATGTTTGTCACATACATGTACATAAATACAATAAAAATGGGCACCGGTGCCCAATAATTTTAAAGTACAAAGACCTCCCGACTATCAGCCGTCTAACTAGCCATGTTGTGCCCAAACCGCAAAAGAATTCCGAACTGTAGATGGAGCATACAAAAACAATACTTCACTTTGAGCATGACGTCTTGAGAACAAGAATAAAACTAAATAGTCAGACAGAGCGGAAGAGAAAATAACAACAAATATCCAAAACCCGCTATGTCGTATGGGCAGACGTAACTTGAGTATCAGGCTCTATTTTACAAATAATAGCCTGACACAAACCTTAATCCGATCGCTTTCCACCCACAGCAAAGTTTATATTTAGTATCCAATCAAAATGTCTCAGGAGAAATTTAAATTTCACACAACGACAACAACAATCTAATTATAGTTGTGATCACTATAAAATATATCAACAACAATAGTATAATCTAATTAGCACCAACAAATCAAATGGCAGATTAAAAAATCTTTTGTCACATAGACCAATCAGATTTACAACCGAAATACGGTTGTACGGCATGGACTTTTGTTAATGTTTGTGTCAGGCCTATTTATTTATTTATAGGCCTGATCGCAGGTTAGGGCAAACGAGGCACTCTGAGCAATGTATAGGGAGATGAAGTATAAAAATATGTCATTGTATGCAACAATTTAACTGCTGTATCAAATGAATTTCAAGTCCTATATACTGAAACGAAATTTCCGACCCCTTTTTTTATCAGTTCAATTGAATGATCTTGATCTCCTGGGGCCGGTTGTATAAAACTGTTACTCACTTTTTTAATCACTATTTTGTAGTTAAATAGTGATTAACTCTCAAATAGGCGCTTCTTATTGGATGACGTTTGCACTTAATCATAGTTGACTTTAATCACTTTTTTATACAACCGGCCCCAGGTCTGTTTGCCGCAAATTGGTTAGCCTGCGAACATGCTCTCTTTGAACTCTCCTTGAAATTTGAGAGAGAGCCTGCAGGCCTAGCTAATAAAAACGCGTCTGTGCGTTGCTTAGAACGACGCAGGGTTCCCATTGGTTGAAATTGAGTAGTTGCATGTTATTAACTGCCATAAAAGGTAATGACATTTACACAACAATAGATTCAAGGTGTCAACACAAAGTGCGGAAATCGAAAAATATCGTTCTATAGCGATAACAAATGTATTAGACGAGTTGTATAGAAAACTAAATTTTTGTTTAAAGTTAAAGGATGGGCAGTCAAAAGCTCTTAACATTATTCTAAACGGAAACGATGTTTTTGCTGTATAAGAGAGTTTGGCAAATACAACGGTCAACGGCAACGTTCTTATATCAACAATAGCATCTTTACTCTGAGACAAAGGCGACTATAATTTGCATTCTTGACCATTCTAGTACGCCGTAGTTGTTCAAACTCAAGTCGTTGCGGTGTTTATGTGAATTCACTTACTATTGCTACTTCAGGGAATTTTAGGGTTGTTTGAAAGAAAGACAAGTGCTTTTAAAAGTTTTCGCTCAAATACAAAAGTATAAGTAATACTTTTGGACTTCCATGTATCTCCGTATGTTACTTTTAAAGAAGCATTGCAACAACGGCAAAATTCGTTCACATGTTCATCCATTTTTTGCGTGTAAATGTTTTTGGAGTTTCTTTCCAACTTGACATTACAGACTTGTTGTAAACAATCATGTGTTGAAATCGAGATTTGCGTTTTGTTTACATATATTCACAGGCTATTACATAAGGCGTGTCTGTATTAATTTGTTAATTGTATTTTACATTTTATTGACAACACTATAAATAGTGATGGGCACAGACGTATTTTATTGACTAAACCGGCAGGCTCTAATTCAATTCAAAGAGCCTGTTCGCAGGCTACAAATTGGTCTGATGAATCAGATTTTATAGCCTTCCAAAGTTGCGATTTTTGGCACTTCCGTGCGAAATTTTGACCATGTGACGTCAGAAAGAGTGCCGAATCTCAACATGGCGTATAAAACTAATAGCGATATCTCGCGCCAAATTAAATACTCTACGGTGATCTAAATAACATTTTTTGCGCCAATAGCAAAATAACCAGACGATTAACTATTTAAGTCTGTATTCTAGCTGGACTTCCAAAGATGTGCTGTATAATGAATTTTTAAAAGATTACAATATTTCTCTAATGATGAAGTTGCAAACGTTCAACAGCAATTTTAATTTACTTGATATTAAGACTACCAAGTAAATACATCTATAAATTGTCCCCGAGCCGACGGCACGAAGCGCCGTGCGAGGGTACTAATCCCCCACCCCCCGGCTATTTACACCCGGGGAAACGAAAGCATTAGCGAAGTCTAAAGTTCATCAATGATCGCGGGCGTGGCTCACAAATGCAAATATATTTCATTTTTGCTCGCAATTTTGCAAGATTTTGTAAATTTCAAAAGTTTTCTCAGAAAGAAAGGGCGAAAGAATCAGCTAAAAGAAGGGAGCCGATGTTAACGAAGGTAGTTTGTTTTAAATATTGATTTTACAATTGCTTTAAAACCCGACGGCCTTTGCGTATATATGAAACAACTAAGCAAGACAGCATATAATTTCAGTGTATCTTTAGTATTGATTCCCTTTTTTATTATATTGAATTTTTTAAATAAATAAAAAAGAAAGCAAAGTTATTTGCATGCGAGAATTTGAAATCATTTTATTGCAAACTCAAAGTTTATCGATAAAGCCATTTTATAATTAAAGGCAGTTTAGTGTTATAAAGAACACTTTAAAACGTTTTGCGAAGCGTTTGCGGTTGAATTTTATCTTAAATTGAAGCTTATATTACGTATAATAACATATCTAACATATATATGTTGGGAAATTGATAATTTTGTAATTAAAAGTGATATTTTTAGGCGATTTTTCATTTGTAAGAATGTAAGAAGTTTGACCAGGAGTGAATCTGAAGTTCTAAATGGAGTGAATCTAAAGCATTGTAAGATTTCACATATATTTTGTATATTTTATATCTATGTTTTTTGTTTACTTGTGAGTTTAAAACCAACCAATGCTTTTTGTGAAAACTGTATAGTTCGGTAAAGCAATCACTATGAGCATTTAGTCCGCATTTAGGATATAATTTGGCAATTATTATACACAACAGTTCACCAAAAGAGTAGAACTAACTGCTAGCTAACAGGTGGGAAATTTGTCTGAGCATGCGCGAGTAAAATGAGCCACGCAATTGCGTGGAATACACGCAACGCGTGTTTACAAAAAGGCACAATCGTGTAAATATTGCCAAATGTTTGTACAAAATAAATGACTGTTTTATGTTGAAAGAATGGACATGATCTAAATTAATCATACAGAATTTTTTAGTGACGTTCTATTTCAGTACCCTGCCATTGTCTCTGGTGGGCTGTCCGTGTGCATTCGATCTGAAACAGTTGCTACTTTGCTGTCGAAGAATTTCGAATGTTTACATGAAAATAGAGGCAAGTCATGCATTTTACAACCTCTCAAACTGTATGAGCCCCTATTTTTACGCTTATACCTTAGATATCAAATAAAAGTACATGAAACAGAGAACATTTGTAGAAAGTTTTATCGTGAGGCCACGGCCAGTTTTTAAAATATCTTTATTTCTGTTCCGGTCATCACCAAAATTACACAAAGCCGGGCTTGAATATACAACAAATTTTGAATCTCATCAAGCACAAAAATACTTAACGTGTACCCAAAATATGCTCATGAAATCGAAATTAATAGCTAAATTTTCAAATTAGACCCCTCTCGAAGCGGTTTTCATGAAGGAAGTTCACATTTCGGCCTTTGATTCTTGGCAAAAATTTGACCACAACACGTGCGAAGCAACTGGGTCTCAAAGACTGAACTAAAACATTGTGAGCCCCTATTTTCCTGACGATATGTTTGATACCTACAAACGCCGAAAAGTTTTTCTTTTCATTTAGCTATATTTGAAATTGAGGCCACGGGCTATTTTTGAGAAAATACAGTTCAAAGTCAAGCTATTTCTACATATTTTCAAAATTTGTCAAATTTCGCGAGCTTGTATTTTGAACTTAGACAGCTGAAGTTACATGAAGAAACATAGGATGGAAAATTTGAGGCATATAAAGTTAATTTCAACTTACATTTCATTCTCAAATCACGTCTTTCTTCGCTTATTACGGTTTTAAACAAGCCATAGATCGACGTATACGGTATTTACTCCCATGTTCACGTCGCCATATTAACTTCTTCCAATCACGCGATTACAAAACAATCATCCCAAAACAAATAATTCATGATCGACTTTTAAAAGAATAACCAATAATTTGTAAATCGTTGAATGGAAAGCAAAAAATCGTCAGCTAAAACAGCTTCTTGCTAACTTTCTGCTTTGTTTTGAATGTAAATACAATGAGCTTTGTTTCTGCCCGCAATTTTTTGGTCAGCGACGACAAATTTCCCACCTGTTCTGCTAGTTACCAACATTCTAATACGAGAACACATTTCGGAATATTCATAACAACACCTAGCATATAAATTAAATCACAAATGTAATTTGAAGTTACTACTGAAAAACTGCTATATTAATTTAAAAACAACAGATAAAACTTGAATTTATTATTGATAAAATGTTGACATTATTCTGTAAAAACAATGGAATATTAAATCAATGTTAATGGAGCTAGTGTCGCGTTTTGTCTTTTGAAATATAAACCAGCACATTATCTTCGCAATAACGCAATAAATAAAACATTCGCTCTGAAGAACAGCATACCCAAATTTTATGTAAAAACGAGACCCCATATGTATGTTTTACAAAATTCATGTGAAAGCGTTTTACGCATTCCGACTGGCTTAGGGCGAAAATGTAAACAAATGCGCTGATTGCTAGAGGGCCTATAGTTGCATTTCTCCCAACTGCTCCTGGTTATGGTTAGGTCTAATAAATGTATAAAATTGATTTGAAATTTGCCTCTATAAAACCCCTCTATAAAAAAGGTTTATTTATATTTAGCCTGCAGGAGTTTGAGTGAACATTTTTGCTTTGAAAGGGTATGGCAAAATAAATTAAGTTTGTCTTATTTGAAAGAACATTTAAAATTATATATAAACCAGTGGTGTAACTTTACTTTTTTGAGGGCAAGTTGGACATGAAAATTAGTTGCCGTGAATAAAATTCACTTGCCATCAGACAATGGCCACTGGGGTACCTAGGTAGGGGGTATAAATTAAGGGGACAACATGCCGACCCGTTCTCCCACTGCTCTATATGGCTACAGCATGTTATACTGCCTCAGATTAAGCTTTGGCCCACAAAAAAACAAAATTTGAATCAAGTACATGCACTATAAAACATAACAATGAAAACATAAACTTAAAGATGCCTGGAGCTTTTTTGTGGCAAGGCAACTTGCCCAATCGAGCAATCAAGATAAAACGTTTACTTACCCGTCATGATATTCATTAAGTTACAACTCTGTAAACTTCATTTGCAATTATTCCGTATCTAGCTTAGTTTTCGAAATAAATTACTTATTTTGATAAAAAAAATAGCGTGCATTCTGCCATTCATCATCATTTCATATACACGTCACAAGTAGAGTAAAAAGCGAACCACATGTCATTATCAATATGAAACTCGATTTTCCGAAGTCTTTTTAGTACTCAATTAACTCACAACATTTTAAGAAACTATTCGAAGAAATTTAGTCCCACATGAAGAAGTTTTAACAAGTTTATCCTGCTTGTGACGTCATCAAAAACTCAGTTAATTAGGTCAATTATAATACCAAGATGGCGGACTGCACATTGTTTTTGGTCAAAATATTTCGAAAACCAAACAAAGTACGAAAAAGTTGTAAAGGGTCTTCATATATAACTTTAAAGTTCTTTCAAATAAGGCAAAGTTAATTCTTATTGCCATATCCCTTTAAAGGGAAATGTGGGCATAAATAAAAAATCTTGTAGTGATGTGACTAGTGACGTAATTGCAATGTTGAACTAATTAAAACACTTAACATGTGCTTTAACCCATTGAGATGCGTTGCGTCCCAATGCAGCCTATTTTCTTATTTTATTCTCTATAAGCTCTGAGGCTTAATCCTCAGACTGGTAGTTGTAGTTGTATGATGCCATCAGGAAAGCAGCCTTGTCTAGAGTATAAAAATAAAGTGTATACACTACCTTTTATGTTATAATTTTTCAATGTAGAGTAGCTGACTCGATATATACAAAAACTAGAAAAGACAGAAAATGAAAGGAATTAATACACGACTGGCTCACATTGCCACTACTGATGAGTTGATAATGTATTCTACTAAAAACTCAGCAAAACACTTATCGTAACGTCTCAGACAGCTCATATGTTAATTTGAAAAACTCTCGTGATGAAGCTTTTTGAGTAAATTGGTAAAGTTATCCAATGTTTTTAAGTTTAGTGTAGTCATATGCATGTCGGCGAAAAAAATACTGAGAAATGCAGACAAAAATTTTCAAGACATTGATGGCACTATTGGGTCTATTGATATATGAATAGAAGCTAAATAGTAGGCGCAGGAACTCTTCTGCTATACCGACATGCAGAAATAAATTCAATCCTATTAAGAGAATTTTTGTTATTTCTTTCATTAAGATGCCTAAACTACATCATACTGAAACAAGCAGGCCTATAGCAAAGTGCCGGAATTTCAAAGTACTGTAAAATCTAAAAGACTGACTAGATTAAACACTGACTGGAGGTGCTGCAGCTCCCTGTCTCATACATCTAAGAGTCTCTAAAACAACTCATTGTAATATCAGTGACTGTGCGATCACATGCTGGCCTTGTACATATTTGGTCGTATCACATATATAGAGAACAACAACAGGCATAGTAAACTGGTGGTTTGAATTCTTGACTGTGCATGGAAAAATGTGCTCGAGCCGAGTTCAGTCATTATTATCATTGTGGAAACTCTACACAAAATGTGAAGTGCTAAATCCATTCACTATATGAAATACAGGCCTAAGCTGTACAATTATGACTTTAATGCAAAGTTTCCGAATATATGCATGCCCTTAAAATTGGTAGTTTTTTTCTTTTCGATCGCTACAGAACACGAAAAGCAGTAATCGAGCTTCAAAAATGGATTTTTTGGGGGAGAGGGTCTCCAGGCATTGCAATTTCCAGCATTTTTACTGATTTAGTATTCACTGTACATCAACGAAAACTGAATTGATTGTGAAATAAGTAACGGAAATGAATAATGAAATGTGTTGCACTTTGAATGATTGTGCATGGGGAATCTCAGCTTCCTAAACTTGGGTTAATAGTGCTCGGACCATTGTCTGGTCGGCAAAATTTCGCGAGTGGTCCACGAGAGTGGTTCGTGAGAGTGGTCCACAAGTGTTGTCCACAGACCAAGGTCCACGAAGGTAATCTGCGAACCTGGGGTCCGCGTTTTGTCGTCTCCCTGTCATATTGTTATATCCGTTCGAACCAGCATGCTTTTTTTTATTCACCCAATTAAGGCCAATAATTACATTAATTGTTTTTAGTTTGGTAACAGATAGAACTAAAAGCGGTAAATTTAGCATTTGTTTTAAAACGGAAGCAGTCATTAATTTTAAAGCAGCTTGTTTTATCCGGCTATCGCTCTTGATCTAAAGCTTCAAAAGTTATTCCGGTTATACATTTACAATACAAAAATCTAAACAACTACGGTAAATCATACATTTTGTTCAATCCAATGCACAGTATTCAAAAGAAACACTTCTAGAAACCCTATCTTTGCACTTTACATACTTCAGCAGGCTACCCTCAAACGGGACAAAGCAAGTTAAGATGTCACATGACCAGAGTGAACCATGCAGGGTCTCTGCTGAAGCGGAAGGGAAGCAGAAGTAAGAGCTTGTCTTGCGAGGTTGCTTATTAATGCTTAAATCCCACTAAGACCATGGTTGTGAGCAGGTTCACATAGAGTGGCACTTGACATTATACTTAGACTTTGAGTGTTGACTAACATTTTTATTCATGAAACAACAGGTTTTACATTGACTGACCAAGAAAATATCAAATGACAATGAATCAGCATTGTAAAAATTACAAAAAAAAATAATGAGTAAAAATTACAATTACTTCACAAATTGCTTTCGTTCAAAAGTAACAAATTACTAATTATCTGTTAAAAAGTAATTAATTAATAATACTTGTCAGATTACTTTTTATTTAGGAATTAGGTGCTAAAAAGATCGAATCTAAACAACATGTACAAAAACAAGGCGTATACATGTAGTTGAGCTACGTTAAGTTATGTATAATTTGAGTAAGACAATTCTGTGCAGTTGTGTGATGACGCATGGTCAGTTTACAGTTAAACCTCAACAGCTGAACGAACAATTGATCAACTTCAAAACAATATTTCCTTCTGAAATTTCCAGAATTAGCAAAGTTGGAAAATAATAAGCACACAAAAGTAATACAAAATACTTTTTTGCAAAATAATTTTTTGCAAAATACTTTTTTGCAAAATACTTTTTTGCAAAATACTTTTTGCAAAATGTTACTTGTTACCTTTAAAAACCTGTTACCCAGCAACTAATCAATTACCGAAAAAGTAGTATTAGGTATTTACAACACTGCAATGAATCACAAAGTAGGGAGTAACATGGACTACATGGAGCTAAACAAGCTTTCGTTGGTAGGAATACAACTACAGAACAGGTGGGAAAATTGTCGTGCTGACCAAATTTATCGCGGCTGCTTTCTTTTTGCCAGCAAAAATTGTGAAAACAACAAAAACACAGATTTCGCTACCCTGTTTCTCGTACTGCAGCAGAGAGAAAGCAAAAGAAAGCTAGCAGACGTAAACGTCAATAAGCGTTAATCAAGACCACAATTACTTGTCGCAATCGGGAAATTAGCAGTCAAGAATTCTTGGCTGAAACATGGCCGAAAATGACGTTTCTTGCAAAATGTGTGTTTTCTATGGCAAATAACCTCGAGCATGAACTTAATATTGATGGAATATTACTTGAAATTTGCAGTACATGCGTTTGTTGTCCGGGACAAAGTATAAATACAGTATTTGGTTTTTGAGTGATACTGTGCGCCAACGATCATCGTCAAATTTCAGTATGCGAGGTATTTAGCTAAAATTGCTTGTTTTTCACCTTAATTTTCTCATATATACAGGTTGTGCCAATGAAATGTGATTATGTCAGAAGATGTGCTTTTCATTCTAGTTTTTGCTAATAGAATGTAAACCCGCCTAAAAAATGAAGAAAGTACTGAATTTTGGCAAATTTCATGTGCAAGTGTGATTTATACAAAAAAGGGGACTCAGAAAATGAGCTGATGAATGAACATTTTGCCCCGTATTTTGCTATAATGGTTTTAAAATATTATTTTTAGGTTTTCAAAGTATTGGAAAAACATTTGTATTATTTTTAAACACAATTTTTGCTCGTCTCAAAATCATATAAACACGAATTTTGTCATGTTACTGGTTGTGCCAACGAAATATCGCTGTTTTACGTTAAATTTCAAAGCATTTTAAAGTCGGTATTAAATTTCTTGACCGTAATGTAAAAAATGAAGAAGTTTTAGTATTTTTAGTTTGAATTTCACATTTTATCCAAGCTATCTGACGACATTTTAAAAGGAAATTTTTTGCTCTGTTTTGTTTTGCACTGAAATAGTCTATATTAATAGTTTACATTGTAAAATATGTGTCAATATAGGAAATCAAAGTATTACTGCAACATGTTTTGTCAGTGAATCCAATTTTTGTGGCGATTTGTGGGCCTAAACAGCCGATGCAAAATTGTCTTTCGAAGGCTTCGTTGATGTTGTTTATGTTTTTTAAATCAACCAAGTGGAAGCACGCATATCTTCTTCTCCCACTAAAACCCAAGCAGTTTTCGCGCATGCTCAGTCAATTTTCCCACCTGTCCAACTACAGGCCTTCGCTTGAAACGTCGAAATTCTCCTTATATTTTCCAGGTAGTTGCACAGGTCTGGATAAAGTATTTCTCTTCCTGGCAGCAAAATCCAAAAAGAAAAATTTCCTGCTAAACTAATTAAAAATTTCCTGTGAGAATTGTTTTTATTTATAACTAAGGGAACAAAGCACTAATGTGAAAATAAAATTATATACTTTAAAAAGTAGCTACTACACTCGACAGGCACATCGATGACACTATGACTCTAACATCATTGAAATAACTTTTTTTATTCCGGTTGTTCCCGGAAATTATTTAGTTGACAATTTGTCTTTCCGAGTTTCTATATCACTGATCATGCAGTGATGCAGTCATCGCTCATCAGTATTATCACAGTTAGGTATTATGTATTGATAGATTATAAATATAGATAGATACTGGTAACGGAATATTGTATAAATATCAAGGTTAGATACTTATAGATAAAAATAAATCATAAATGAAGTCATGAAGATCATCAGTACAGCTTTGTAACAATCAGTATAGCTGTGTAACAATCAGTATAGCTGTGTAACAATCAGTATAGCTTTGTAACAATCAGTATAGCTTTGTGACAATCAGTATAGCTTTGTAACAATCAGTATAGCTTTGTAACAATCAGTATAGCTTTGTAACAATCAGCATAGCTTTGTAACAATCAATATAGCTTTGTAACAATCAGTATAGCTTTGTAACAAGCGTCGTTAGATACTTTGCTCTTTCGATATTCAAATAAAGATGGCACCTCACAACTTAAATGTAACCGCAGTGGTCTTCAAAACAGTAAGCAGCCTGGTATCCTCGGATGGAAACATTGCAGCAATTGATCTTTGAGAAACATCCTGCGTTTCATTCGAATTATGGATATTTCTCATGTGCATTGAGAAATTTTGCTCCAGCATCACTTTTTTGCAAAAGTAACAAGTGATCATCGATTCTTTGCTTTTGAAGTTACGTTTTTTACTGGACATTTTGTCAAATGACTGTTACTATACGGAGTATACGAACACTCTTGTCCTGTACATTTACACTAAACAGTAAACATGCAATATCATTCTATCATTCAATCATTCAATATCACACTTCCACCTATTATTATTTGAGTATTATTAGTCATTTTATTTTTAGCTAATATGTCAGTAACAAGTCTTAGTGTAAAATAATATAAAAATATAAACTTGCTGGAAAATACTTGCACAAATTCTTCGTTCCACAGATATAAATTTAGATAGAATAATAATAAGAATACAAAGTAATGAGAACTCACTAAAACGAACCAGACACTAGCCTCCACGCCATGCAGACACGACATGAGGCAAGACATTCACAAATGGCTGAGCAAATCAAAATTTAATACTAATAGGCAAATGTCATGAAATATTGTTAAAATCTAAAAACAAACACGTCGTAGTAATTCGTTTTTAAAACATTTTTTCCAAGACATACCGCACAGAGACGTGTTTCGCTGTTTGAGCTGTTTAATGGACCTATTCCCTAAGGGACGGACCATTGGATATTTGAGGGGGTGGTTGCAGAAATCCCCAAAAAAATTCGAGCAAGCTTTTATCCTAAAAAAAAAACAACATGCGAGAAAAAAACTTGAAAAAAAAAATTCGTGCAAGCATCCATCTTTTGAGAGTAAACTCCAATTCCTGGACCCCTATTTGGAACTTCTGAATATAAAATATGAAGAATACATAGAGTGCCGTGACAATCCTGATGATCATCCATTATTGCATTATGCAAAGCTTCGAAATTTGTGAAGGCACAGGAGTTTTAAAAATTAAGGCGACGAAACCTGCGAACGGGGATACAGGCTGTTATGGCCTGCAGAGGAAGTAGGGTATATACTTCATGTCCTAGGGGTCCTATAGGGCTATGCCCAACCCCACACATAGATTCATTATAGCTGCAAGACATGAAGCACATACCAGAGGTTGTACGACAACCACTGAGTCGAAGCTGAAACTGTTTAAGTACGTCTCGAGTGAGGAAAAAGACGATATACTGGAGGAACTTGATTTGTAAAATCTCGTTAAAGCATTTGTAGTCTCGTAGATATGGTTCCAAAAAGAATAGATTCAGTTTAGATTTTTAACTGTTAATTAAATACATGTATGCATTTTCATAGAATTATCACGAATATTTCTTCTCAGACTTATTCTGTATTGTATAACTTTAAAGCAATGCAATTTTGAGAATGCGGAAATGGTGTCTCATAGAACCTAGAATGATTTAAATGCAACATTTCTGATCAAAATCACATGCTCCCCCCGGCCAGCATCACAGAGGGGAAATAAGGTGACACTGACCCCTCCTCCTGTTTTCAAGGTGACTTTTCCAATTTATTTAATTCCGAGTAGAAATGTCTGGAAAAATTCATGTCTTCGATGAACTTTATAATCTTCGGAATTCTGCTAGATTTCAACCCCCAAATGCTTGAAATCGCATTTCAGGGACTCTAGATTTCTATATTTCTCACGCCTTCGGTGTGAGCTTTGCCCACTCAAAAATGAAGGTCTGGCTACGCTACTGGCCGGAAACGGAGCAGTCACTGTCGAAAGGGCCTGTTTACACTATCAAATTTTCTTTCAAATATATTGCAACCTGCCCCTATTAAAAACTACAAATTAAAAAATTCTTGCAAGCGTTTGACTATTAAACAAAAAAAAAAGCGTGCACAACTTGTGCGTCCAAAAAAAAAATCCTGCAAGGAAAAAAGCTGCAACCACCCCCTCAAATATCTAATGGTCCATCCCTAATGAACAAAATTTTGATCTAGACAAGTCTAGACAAACATTTCACTACAGCTTGGAAGAGCATCACAAAATTAGTAATATTCCGACGTTTTGTTGCGAAATGTTGTAAAATGCGGATAATATAGCCTTGCGAAATTTGCCGTTTTTCAGTCATTTTGTATTGCGCACGGGAAATTGATACCGCTTTCTGAAAAGGTATGACGTCATATGTGGTAAGAACAAAAAGTGACCACTCGCGCCTAGGCCGCTCGTGGACAATTTTTTGTTCTTGCCACATATGACGTCATACTGTGTGTCTATAACTGAACAGACAACGGTTAAATGTAATCTATTTGTTAAATATTTCTGGTGTATTGTTTTTCAGATTATATTTCAAACTTGTCTTTCAAACCTTTGTATGCCCCGAAGGAAATCTTGATTCTTGAGGAAATCTCCAGAGGGAAATCTCTGAATTTAAAATTTTTGTGTTTCTATATTTTAAACGCATGATAATTATCAATTAACCAATGAAATAACTTCATTTGTCATATATTATTCAAATAAAGCACTGTCCAATCAGAGGCCTTTCCACAAATCTGTGGAAAATCCATGTGACCAGAAAAAGGAATCTTCATCCAACTCACAGACATTCTCTCACACGCTTCGTCGAGAGTAACGTCTGTTTACAGGCTAGTTTGAAACGTAAATGAAGACTGTTATTAATAACAAAGACAAAGTCAAAAGTTAACATCCCCCCCCCCCCCAGCCCCAACGGGGTTGTATACTTCAAGGGTACTTGAAGTTCTGAAAGGAACCGGTTTTATTTCTTTGTTTTCAATCGATCAACCACATTCTTTCAGAAAGGCCATCGTTACTTCCATGTTGTAGCCAAAAATGACTTCTCATAGTTCGCTGTGAAGAGACATTTCGTCAATGAAACACTGTTCCTGTTTGCTCGCCAAACATTTCTAAGGACTTAAATTTTATAATCATGCCTTTCCAGCAATGAGTCATTGAAAAAAAAACTATTTACACAATACAGCTTACCATAAAAAAAGGTTGACATTTTGTCAATATCACTTTATATATGTTGCAAATCGACAAATTGAGACAAAGACAAAAGACGCATTACTGTCGATGCAATGGAAGTGTTCAGAGCCTGAAATAATTTTTAAATTTGTCCGGCAAAACTTCCAAGCAAAATGAAATTTGACCGGAAATTTTCAAATTTGGTCGGAAATTTTTTAGTTTAGTTTGATCGCCTCCGTTGAGTAAATTATGTCAAGCATGCAGTAAATCACTCTACTTGTGATAAACAGCCTATTTAACTGTCCTGATGAAGGGCCTTTGCTCGAAACGTCGAAGAAACGCATTCTTTATCTTCCAGGTCGTCAAATTAACAACAATGAAAGCAGTCACTCTGACTCGTAACTCATGCACTGTCACACATTTAAGTTAACTAAACTTTGTTTAAAGCATACTCTGATCGAAGAAACTTTGATAACTTTCCAGTTGATTACTCTATATAAGACTAGTATAGATAATCTAAGACTATAGATACTGCACTCACTGTGCTGAGCGCCGACCCGATAATTAAAAAAAAAACAGATTATCATTTTTTTCAACATTTGTCCGGACGAAACTTCCGATCATTTCAGCATTTGGTCGGAAAAACTGGAATTTGGTCGGAAAACCGCCGACCGCCGGCCGTTATTTCAGGCTCTGAAGTGTTGATAAAATATTGCATGAATTAATTTCCTCAAGTTGATCAACTTATACGAATTCAAATTTCCTTTTACTTCTTGTGCATTTCCTATTGGTCAATCGGTTCTGAAACGAAATCTAATTGGCTCATGTAAAAGTAACAGGAAGTTGATCAATTTTCTATCAAATAAATTGGTCAACTTGAGGAAAGGAATTGGTGCAATATTTTATCAACACTTCTATTGCATCGACAGTAAGTCGTATAAAAATCTCCATTTATCAAAAATGTCACCGTTTACCAGGGGCGGATCCAGGGGGTATCAAGTGTAGCTCAAGATACGGTCAGATTTTCCCGATTATGCATACTAAAATAGTCTTGGGGAAAAATTCAATATTAATATATTTTCACGCAATTAATTTCTGTTTACAAAAGAGAGTTTACTAAGATGAACGAGGGCAAATTCTTTCGTAAATTTTAAAATTCACAGCTCTAAATGTAACATTAGACGTGTTTTTAAAGCATTGAGTTACTTTTTCGACGAAGATGAGCCGAGAGCTTTCCGAAGGTATAACCCGAGGTTACGTAATCCGATCGGAAAAATGTTTTTAAATGCGTCTGCGGTGTTCTGATACGGTCCGCGGTTCAAATGTTACTAAAAATAGTAACTTAATGAGGTATTTGGATACCTTGGAGGGTATCCAGCCAATCACAGGATGTGTATCTATGACGTCGGATACCCTCTGATACTGTGGCTGTATTTTGATTGCGCAAGAAATGAAATAATCGTGAACCGCTCGGAAACTTCGTCTCATATTGCTAACAGCCGCATTTCTTCTACCGTAACTGAGTGAGTGATGGCCTTACATAATTTCAGAAGACGTCTTGAAATAACACTTTATAAATAGTGTATTGGATGCCAATTAGAACAAGACTATTACGAAACGGTTATGTCCGAAGGGGCCGAAGTTATGTTCGGCGAAAGGTATGGCTAGTTTACATTGTTCGAGAAAATTGAGTAATATAGTGAAATATATGATATTGCTTGAACTCTCAAAGTTCATAAATCGCTATATTGACTAATAAAAACTATCGTTAAAGGAATTAGGAAATATTCTTTCAATGAACCGAACGGTAGTATTTTTGTTTTAATAGCATTCGCCTAACCGAAGATATTAATCTGTAAAGTCATATTGCGGCATTGCGCGTGCAATATGTTATTAATTTAAATAGGGACCGGCCGAGAATATTAAATGTACTCAGTCGCGAAAGCCGACTTTTCTATGTTAAAACGCCCCCGGCCACGTTTCATGAAACAGAAACTTATGCCCCCGGACCCCCTAATTATGCGAGACCTAGGAATACGATACAGTCACATTTTAAGCTAAATCCGCGCCTGCTTTACAGACCAATGATGGTTATAAAATTCCCTCGAAACTGTTCAAAGGAGTCTTATAAAAATAGTCTAAAATTAACGTAAAACAGTGTAAAAATAAGCACGAGAAATAATGTTGAGAATCTGTGAATGTATTGTTAAATATAAGAGGTTGTATACTTCAATGGAGAACATTTGTTATTGAAGTATACAACCCCATTGGGGCAGGGGGTCGTTAACATCAATTGATCGGGAACAAGACACTTTTTTGACAGAGGAAGCATCATCCGCAGTTTGGGTAATCTCAGTTTCTTGTTCGGAAGATTATATACATAACATTAGAAAACCTAGTGGGTTCTCTTTTTAATACTCAAATATGAGCCCTAGACAACAGGGATGTAGGAACGGGGGGGGGGGG